>JAKIXB010000048.1:0-220333 GCA_021642125.1 Nothophoma quercina | reverse complement strand
AACCCTAACCCTAACCCTAACCCTAACCCTAACCCTAACCCTAACCCTAACCCTAACCCTAACCCTAACCCTAACCCTAACCCTAACCCTAACCCTAACCCTAACCCTAACCCTAATAAGAGTAATAAAGGTAGCTAGTAAAGTTTACTAGTAACTCCTTTAGTATATACTATAGCCTAAATACCTACTACTTACAAGGTCTTACTAAGTCTAATTTAATCTATAATAATGCTGCTGCAGATTTCCTATAGGTGCTCTAGGTCTTTAGCCTACTTTATGCTAATAACCTGCTACTAATATAATACTTTAGAAGTGTTAGGTATTACCCTTTAATTAATATTTAAGATCTTTGCCTTAATACATACGTTGTGAAGATAAGTAAGTAAAAAAGTAGACTTATTCTTACTATCTTAAAATATCTTTAATAACTTGTCTATATTATAGTTCTTAGGAATAGTAACTATCTTAGTAATACTTAGCGACTAGTTTTAGTTTATCTTAACTTCAATCTGCTCTTTAGCAATTAGCACTTCTTAAATATCCTTACTAGACTTAGAGCCCTACTGCTCTTCTATAGCTCTAGAACGCTAGCAGGCTATTAATTAGTTATTTAAGAACTCTTCCCTAGCTACTTTATAAATAGGGTTTATCTTTTCATTCTTGTTAGGGATAACCTTAATGTTGTTTAAGTAGTAAGTTATAGTCTTATAGAGAAGCTATAAGTTGTAAACGTAAGTACTATTAATAGCTTCCTTTTATTATATATATTGTATATAATTAATAAGACCTCTAGTAGTATAATGTAAGTATTTAATATACTAGGGGTCTTGCTTTACTTTAGCTTTAGCAGCAAGCATAGCATTAATATAAGTACTTTTAACTTCTTTAGCTATCTTACTATTAATAAGCTTAGTTACATTATTTGTAAGGGGTTAGCAGATAAAGTTTATAGAGTAACCCCTTTAATAGGTACTTACTATTATCCTTGTTACTAGCTATCTTTTCTTCTTATACAGCTCTTTTACTTACATCTTTATTTAAACTCCTAGTATTTAACAGCTCTTTGTTAGCACTATCTTTAGTATTAATCTTTTAGTATTTCTACTTTAATTACTTTAGTATTTTAAAAAACCTATATAAGCTAGTTAGTCGCATAGAGAGCTGCGTAGCCTTCCTAGTATTAAAGATACTTTATATACTATAAGTGCTATTTTAAGCCTAGGCTACCTACTTTACTTTAGTAGCCTTATGCTCAATGTTAAAGAGCTGCTTTATGTACTACGCTTACTACTTAGGGATAGTGCAGATTTTTATAAAGTAAGTAATTACTTAAAGTATAGCTTAGACAGCTATAGGGCTTTAAATACTAGCAGCCTTAAGCAAAGAGCCTGCTAGGTTAAAATGCTAGACTTTTAGCACAGTTATAAGCTTAGCCTAGAACCTAACTAGAGGCTAATTATTAGTGTTGTTAATAATTAGGGCGTAGGTACTTCTAGAGTTCTTTATATACTTAGCTATTATTTTTAATATTATACTATAGCTTATAGCTTTATTACGTAATATATCTATCTCTTTTATAATTTTAAGTAGCATTAATTTATTTAAGACAATGTTAAGGAAACTAAAGAATAGGGTATAAAGAACTTCCTTAGTAAAGTCTCTTAGCTTCTTTATTTATACTAAAAAGGGTCTATTATATAATATTATAAGACTAGCGTAAACATAGTACTTAGAGTTATAGTTATTAGCTTTATTCTTAAGTTCTTAGGCGCTACTAGTGTTCTCCTATTAGCTAAGACTAATGTCCTAGTTAATTTTAGTAAACTTATCTTTAATTATCTCCTTATCCTTATCTTTATCCCTAGTAGGGGGGGGTGTAAAGCTTATAGGGGGTTAGACGTAAAGTATATAGGACACCCCTTTAGTAATAGACTTATTATTTAATACCTCTATAAGTAGCTAAATTACTAGAAGTATTAGTAACTAATATAGTGCTAATATTAGTTAGATATAAAGTTTATAAGATACCCTCTTTACAGGTTAACTTACAATACTTATCCTTTACTATTAAATAATTAACTAAAAGGATTAACATCTGCTAGAGCACCTATAGAGGCTATAATTTATAGTATAGTAGCTAAAGTAGATGCATTAGATACTGCCTTATAAGTAGCTAGATTGCTAGAAGTATTAGTAACTAATATAGTGCTAATATTAGTTAAACGTAAAGTTTATAGGATACCCTCCTTATAGGTTAACTTATAATGCTTATCCTTTACTATTAAATAATTAACTAGAAGGATCAACGTCTGTTAGAGCACCTATAGAGGCTATAATGTATAGTATTATAGCTAAAGTAGATGTATTAGATGTAGCCTTAGTACTAGTAGATAAGTTGCTATCTTTAGCTATTATACTTAGACCTTAATATAGTTAGCTGTTACGTACAGACCTTAAGGATTATAACTAAGGGGGTTAATAGCAAGGTTTACGCTTAGATAGTAAAATTAGTGCTCTTTTACCTAAAGCTCGCTTTTATTTACTTATAGCCTAGTTACACTACTAAATTATAGTTAGTAAGTAAAAGCTAGCTATATCGCGTAGAACTAATTATAATTAATACCTCTAATTAACTATAGTAGAGCGCGCGCACACTGTAGGTAGGTACTAGTAAGGTTATAGTACTATAGTTAATAGTAGTAGTAGTGTTATTATTAGTAGTTTATTATATAGGTAGCTTAGTAGTTTAGTTAATAACGTATTAAAAGTGCTAAGACTTTTAGCTTACTATTACTAAGCGCATAGACTAGACGTAAACTTTACTATAAACTCTTATAACCCCTTTATATAATAGAAGGGGTGTTATATTAGTTACTATAAGTATCTGCTATTAATATCTTTAAAGGCGTAACTACCTTATCTACTAATCTAAGTATATAGTTTTGCATAAACATACTTGCGCCCCTTACTATTACTAGGTAAACTAATCCTTAATTAGTCTAGTTTACTAGATTATCTTAGTCTTACTATTTACCTAATATACTATAACGCTCTATCTAATATATTTTACGCTTAAGGTAATGCTTAATAACTTAGTTTTAGCCTATAGAAGATAGATAGTAGTATAGTAGTACTTAGGTAGGTAGTTATAAAAGGAAATTAGACTACACTAGCTAATTATAACTTAACTATAGAGGTTATAAAGAGGAACAGGTAGAGTAAATGCTAGGCCTATAAGAACTAAGGAAGGCTAAAGCAGAATAGGCTAGGAATATATAAACTATATATACTATAAGTAGTAGTAAAGATAAACTATAAGGTAGATAAGGGGTTTCTTCCTAAAGTTTATAAGGTACCTTCTTAGGTAATAATAGCTAGTGCGTAAGTAGTAGTATACTCTACTATAAGTTATAGTTATATCTTAGAGATTATTATTAAGGCTAATTTTTAATATTAAGGATAGAAATAGAGTAGAGACGTTAGTATTAGTGTCTATGCTACGTAGATAGTTATTAAGAATAGTTCTTATAGATATTTACTAAGGATAGTAACTAAGAATAGTTACTAAGGATAGTAATATTAAGGTAGAAGTTTTTGTGTTCGTGTCTATACTATGCTAGTAAAAGACTATTTCTAATTAGATAGAGAAGCTAAGGACAGAAACGTTAATTAGGTATAGGTTATAAGGACAAAAATGTTAATAAGGTATAGGTTATAAGAATAGAAACGTAATTAGCTATAATGCTTAGCTCTTATAATTAATAGTGCATAGCTATATAATACTTATTAATAGCTACTATAACTAAAATAAAGTTAACGCTGTAGTTTCCTATTAAATAATACTAATATCTAATATTATTACTCTAGTTAAGCGAAGTAAATCCAATAAAGACTATATAAGGAAGGAAAAAAAAATTCTAAGTTAAACTTTTTTAGCCTTAGACTTGCACGTTTGCTCTATACACTAGATAGCTAGAACCCTAACACTATACTATAGTTTTAGACTAGATATTTCTAGTACTATAGTATTCTACTTACTTAGCAGCTAGTTATAGAGTATATATAAAGTATAGTTAGATAGATTCTTATTTTAAGCTTTTTTTACTTCTTCTTACTTATTTCCTATACTATACTATTAAATAGCTAGAACCCTAACACTATACTATATTATCTAGTAGTAGACAACTACTTCGTACTAGATATATACTAGAAATAAGCAATACTAATAGAAATATAATAGATATACTAGAGTCTTTTAGCTTTTTACTAATAAATACTACTTACTAAGCAAGCTACTACTAGATATAGCTATCTATACTATTATATACACTTTTTATTTTATTATATACTTTTTTTTTAATAGTTTTATTTTTTTTATCCTTTAATTTTTTCTAAGTTTAACAATTTTCTATATAAACTTACACGTTTATGCTACCTACTAGAACTTAGTATTAGTAGTACTAGACTAGCAGCTCTACTACTTCTAGTAAGTAGAACTAAGGTCCTCTATTATATACTTTAGCTTTATATTTTTAGAGTATATAAATAGCGTAAAGCTTTTAAAGTAGCTATAAGTATCTTTATCTATAATGCTCTACTAAATATAGGTCTAGATTAGGTTAAGGTACTATAGCTATAAAGTATACTTAAGAAGCTACTTCTTTAATATACTCTTCTTAGTAAAAGTCTCTCTAAATATCACGATTACGTTTATAGTAACTACCCCTATAGATATAGGGTATTATAACAGAATATTTGAATTATAGACTATTACCTAGATAGTAGGTATAAGTACGCTATTATACTAAAGCTTAAAGTTATTACTACTAAGAAAGGTGCTATGCCTATAGCTACTACTAAGGTAAAGCTCTAGAAAGAAGATATAAATAAGAGGTAACTTTATACCTACTACTATTTTAAAGTAGTAGTATAGGATTTTATATAATAGCTAGGTAATAACTATATATAGCTTCTTTACCTAGTTATAAACTATAACTTAAAGATTCAAGTAGATATTATAGCTTAAGTTAAGGGCGCTACTAGTATTTAGTAGCTAGTAAATACTATTCTATGTAAAACATAGGCTACTAGGAATGTAGTAGAGGCTATTAATATTATATATTATCTAAAAGGAGTAAGCTATATTACTACTCTATTAGTGCTCTAATATATAGAGGCTTAGGGGTAGCCTCTTATTACGTATTTTAGTACTCTTAGGTAGAGCTATAAAGCTTATACTTTTAAAAGTGCCCTAGAAATTAATATCTTCTACTAGGCTCTAGGGCTATATAAAGTAAGGGTTTTATAGTATATCTAGGAAAAGGGTGCCTTTACTATAGTTTCTACGTAGTAACTCTATAATAGACTAAAAAGATAAGTACCTAGAGTATATATTACTTTACTAGTAATACTTAGTATAAAGCTTATATACTCTAGCGTAGTCTTTATAGGTATAGCTATAAAACTAATAAAGTTACTTTATAAGCTTAGAAGTAGTACTTTTTTAAGCTTAAGTTAAAGGCGCATAGCTACCTTAGCTACCTTCTATTATAAAACTATAAATAAGTAGCTATAAGCTTAGTATAAGCTAACTACTAAGTAGGGGCTAGTACTCTTACTTAGGTGTTCCTAAAAGAGTAAGAGTAGAGATAACTAGCTATAGCTAAAAGTAGCTAAGAAGATTATTAGCCTAAGCTAGAAAAGAACTTTTACGCTTCTTCCCTCTACTACTAGAAGCACTTAAAGTTTATCTAGAGCTTAGTACTATTAGGCTAGTTCTAAGGGGCCTACTAGGTATATTAGAGCTTTATAAAGTAAAAGGACTAGTATAGCCCCCTCTATCTTTATTAATAGTATAAGTAAAGCTTACTAGTAAGATAAAGTCCTACTATATAGCTTTACTTATACTACTACTCTACCTCCTCCCTAGCTTCCTATAGCTAGTAGTCTTCTTAGCTATAAGCTTTACCTTTCTATAAATCTATAAAGGCTTTAGCTACTATAGCCTCTACTACTTATATATATTAAGCTATAGTAGTATCTTCTTCTATAAACTTAGTTTTCTACTCCTTCTTTTTTACTTATAACTCCTATACCTTTTTTATGTACTCTACATTATTATAGGCTAGAGAAGTAGGACTTAGGTCCTACTAAGCTAGTAGCTTATCTACTAACTAATGATAGCTATTACCTATATTATTATTGCTTAGTATAGGGGTACTAAAGCTAATTTAGAGCCTTATATTAGCTAGCGTTAAGTATAGCATGTCTCTAGAAAGAAGAAGCTTATAGGTAATATTCTAGAAAAATGCTTATAGCTACTACCTTTATAAATATTACTACTAGTAATAGTTTCTTTATGCCTCTCTACTTATAGCTAGCGTATTATACTTTCTTAGTCTACTTTAAGGTATAGTAATAGTAGTAGAGGTAGAGAAGGAGCCCTCTAGCTATATATTTAAGGAGTTTACTAAAAATACTAATCTGGTTAGTATAGTTCACTAAAAATTCTAATCTAGTAACCTATTATATATTATTAATGCTATAAGTTAGGTTAGGCTATAAGTAAGTATAATAGGTATAGTAAGGCTATAAGGTAATAAGATAGCTTTTTTCTATCTATTTATAGCTATAGTGTTAGTATTATAAGTTATAGTAAGTAGAGTTTACTAAAAATACCCTTTAGGTTAGTAAGTTTATATAGCTAACCTTACTAAATCTAGAATATAACTATAGGTTCTCTATCTTTAAGTTATAATAGCACTATAACTATAGTACGTAAAGCTTAGTAGAAGGCTATATAAAACTTATACTACTATAGTTTATTCTTTTACACTAGAAAGCCTTACTTTTTTTTCCTAACCCTAACCTACTTTTTACCCTTTATATTTTAAAATATCTCTAATAACTTGTCTACGTTATAGTTCTTAGGAATAGTAACTATCTTAGTAATACTTAGCTCCTAGTTTTAGTTTATCTTAACTTTAATCTACTCTTTAATAATTAGCACTTCTTAAACATCTTTACTAGACTTAAAGCCTTACCGCTCTTTAATAGCTCTAGAACACTAGTAGGTTATTAATTAATTATTTAAGAACTCTTCCCTAGCTACTTTATAAATAAGGTTTATCTTCTTATTTTTATTAAGGATAACCTTAATATTGTTTAGGTAGTAAGTTATAGTCTTATAAAGAAGCTATAAGTTATAAACGTAGGTACTATTAATAGCTTCTTTCTATTATATATATTATATATAATTACTAAGACCTCTAGCAGCGTAATATAGGTATTTAATATACTAGGAGTTCACTTTACTCTAGCTTTAGTAGTAAGCATAGCATTAATATAGGTACTTTTAACTTCTTTAGCTATCTTACTATTAATAAGTTTAGTTACATTATCTATAAAGGGTTAGTAGATAAAGTTTATAAAGTAATGTCTTTAATAGGTACTTACTATTATTCTTATTACTAGGTATTTCTTCTTCTTATATAGCCTTTTTACTTACATCCTTATCTAGACTCCTAGTATTTAATAGCTCTTTATTAGTACTATCTTTAGTATTAATCTTTTAGCACTTCTACTTTTATTACTTTAGTATCTTAAAAAACCTACATAAGTTAGTTAGTTGCATAAAAAGCTATATAGCCTTTCTAGTATTAAAGATTACTTAGATACTATAAGTGCTATTTTAAGCCTAGGCTACCTACTTTACTTTAGTAGCCTTGTGCTTAATATAAGAGAGCTACTTTATATACTATACTTACTACTTAGAAATAGTGTAGATTTTTATAAAGTAAGTAATTACCTAAAGTATAGCTTAGATAGCTATAAGGCTCTAAATACTAGCAGCCTTAAGCAAAGAGCCTACTAAGTTAAAATCCTATTAAAGTCGTACTAGACGAAGTCTAAAAGTATACTAGTTCAAGTTAGGTCTTAGGGATAAGTACGTTAGGATTAGGTAGGGGTAAGATACCTAGATAAAGTCTAATATAGTAGCTTAAGGTAATAGAAGAGTAACGTGCTTTACAACTTATTATCTATAAGGTTAAGATTCCAATAATAAACTTAATTACTAAAGTTAAACATGAACTTTAAGGGTTATATTCCTACATACTATATACTAAAGGGTAATGCAGTCTACTTAGTGTGTTAATTATACTAATTACACTAAGCACTAATTAAACTAATTACTAATTACACTAAGCACTAATTAAACTAATTACTAATTAGACTAATAATGCTAAGACTAATCACGTTATGTAACCTCGTGCAATCTGTTGCTAAATACTAATTACTAACTTAACTTCTTTACTTACTAGTAATTCTCCCTTAGTGTTTGTAATTACTGTGCTGCATTAGTCTGTAATTCTTAACATAGGTTCTAAACGTTCAGGATCGTAATAGCTAGTTCTAATAGTAAGATATAGAATACAGAATAAATCTTTACATCCTTAGGTAGCGTAAGTTAATAGCTAACTAGGCTAATTTATTTAGAAATAAAAAATAGTTTAACTTTAACCTTATCTAGTTTCTTTATTAGTTGCTGTGTGCGTAGGTGTTTTGTAAGGAGATACACTTTATCCCCTTCCTTTAGCAGAGGCGCCGTTTTTCATTTCTTGTTAATATAAGAGATGCTTCTTAACTAAGCTTTAGTAATGTTTTTAAGCAATTTCTAGTGTACTTCCTTTAGTGCTTTAACTAAGGTAATTGCGAATTCTATTTAGATATTACTATTAAATAATCTTGTAAAGAGATTTAGCTATCTGCTGTAATTTGCGAAGAACAGCAAATAGCCTATTACTTCTAATAACTTATTGTTATATGCGATTTATACTATAAGTAGTAGTAAAACCTAGTTATCCTACTGCTAGTTATAGTAGATTTAGAGATATATCTTTATTATTTAGTTTACTCGTTTAGTCTATCTATCTATCTGTAGATAATAGGCTATTAAAAGCTTCTTCTTAGTACCTATTACTACTAGAAGCATAGTCTAATAGTTTAACGTAAAGAGCTTATCTCTATTACTAATAATTAATTCAGGTATTCTATAATAGTAGATAATCTAGTCCTTAAAGACATGTACTAGCTATTTTACAGTATAGCTTCGTCTAAATAGTATTATCTTAGCGTATTTAGTAAATCTGTCTACTATAATAAAGATTAAGTTATAGTTATATCCTATAATAGGGTCTTTAGAGGTAGGCAGCTATATAATAGAATCTATTATAATATTTATCTATAGTGCTGTTAGTAGCTTTATTACTTATACTTCTCTATACTTAGCGTATATGCTGTATCTATTTTACTAACAGCTTACGTAATTCTTAATATATTTACTAACCTTGTTACGCATGTTTAGGAACTTGTAATATCTCTTAATAAGTTCTATTATTCTTATAATACCAGGATGTCTATAAAGTAGGTTATTATAATAACTACTTATAATATATTCTTCTAATTCTACTAGTACTTATTCTAGCGTATAGTGTCCCTGCTAAATTACTCTTATAAGATTAAGCTACTATAATAGTCCTAAAGACCTATCCTTATTTTTCCCTAGAATAGTAAATTTACTAATTGTTTTTTTACTTATAAGATTGTAGTATTAGCTAAGCACGTCTACTCTGCTATTGTCCTTCCTAGGTGTATACAGGATCTTAAACTTATATTAACTAAGTATTTCTAACTAGTAAACTTGTCACTAGTTTAGAACCTTAGTTATTATAAAATATACTAAGTTTTTGTAATCTATATAAATAGTAAGTTCAGAATAGCTTTCTACGTATACTCTCTAATATTATAACGCATTAACAATAGCTATAAGTTCCTTATTATACATATTATATTGTTCTTTAGGTACTATAAACTTCCTTAAGTAGTAAGTAATTAGGTGCTATTATCTATCCTATTCTTATGTAATACAAGCTCCTAATACTAAATCTAAGGTATTTATTTTAAGGTATATTAGTTTGCTACTCTTAAACGTAATTAACGTAAGTAGCTTAATATATACTTACTTAAGTAATTAGAAAGTATTTTCTTATACTTATTCCTACTTAAATAGTGTGTCCTTTTGCGTAATCTTCGTGAGTAGTAAGGCTTTTAGGGAGTAGTCTTTAATAAAGCGTTAATTAAAGTTAATAAACCCTAGGAATTCTTAGATTCCTTTAACTAATGTAGGTATTAGCTAATCTTTTATAACCTAAATCTTTTTCTTGCTTATCTTTACTCTATATTTTCTTATAATATAGCTAAGGAATTCTACTTCTTCTTTATACTACTTATACTTCTCTAGCTTCAGCCTAAGGTCTGCTTTTACTAAGTAGTCTAATACTTATTTTACGTAGACTTTGTGTTCCTCTAGTAATTAACTATACACTAAGATGTTATTAAGGTATACTACTATAGTAATATCTAGATACTCCTAGAGTATGTTATTAATTAACGCCTAATATACTACTAGTGCATTAGTTAGCCTAAATAGCATAACTATATGCTTATAATAACTATAATAGGTTCTAAACGCTATCTTCTATTCTTTGCCTTTTTTTATGCATATAAGGTTGTATGCTCTACGTAAATTAAGTGTAGTAAAGAACTTTACTCTCTAAAGTCTATCCTATAGCTCCTTAATGTTAGGTAGTAGGTACTAGTTCTTTATTATAATCTTATTAAGCTTCTAGTAATTAACGTAGAGTCTTAAACTACTATCTTTCTTTATAATAAAGATAATAGGAAATCCCGCTAAGGACTTAGATCTCTTAATAAATCCCTTTATAAGGTTCTTTTTAATATACTTGCAGAGTACTTCTACTTCCTTCTTAGATAGCTAGTATATTAGCCTAAAGGGTAGTTCTTTCCCTTCTTTAAGTTTAATCTTATAATCTTAAGGTTAATGCTTAGGTAGCGCTTTTGCAGATAACTCTTCTTTAAATATCTAGGTATACTATTAGTATATATCTAGTATAGTAAGAGGTACACTCTTAGTCTCCTTAACTATTATAAAGGGGCGTTCTTAGTCTATATAGTTTACTACTTTTTTCTATTAGCACGTCTTATATATTAAAGAGATGTTGTTAATTTCCTTCTTATTTACTAACTTTAGTATAGGTTGTATAGGCTAGCGTGTAGTAGTACTACATCTATACCTATTAAATAAAAGCTATCCTTTCTTCTAATTAATTTATAGATTATGCTTTTATAACTATAGTAGGCCTAAAATAACGTTGTAAGTAGCTATCTTAAACGCGTCTAGGTTTAACTGCTTAATATAGTTCTATATCTATAATAGAATAGATAATACCTTATAGGTAATTTCTAATTCTACTAGCATTAGTTCTCTATTAGCTACTATAAGTAGGTATAGGTTCTGCTTCTACTATAGCTTAAGTCTAGCTTACTATATAGCTTAGGAAGAGATGTAGTTTAATTATGCTCTAGAGTCTAATAATGCTATTATCTATACTCTACCTAATTTAATAGGGAGTTTAATAAGTAGATTAGTCCTAATGTTATTAAGAGACTATATCCTAGAGCTCTTATTTAGCCTAGCCCTAAAAAAGACTCCTTATTACTAAAACTATTCTATGTTTTTGCGTATTAGTGCTTTATGCATACGTTATTTAGGTTAAGTAGCTATATATTATTATAGTACTCTCTATTAATAACTAATTATATTTATATAATTACCTATAGGTTATTAATACTAGGGAATTACTTCTTCTAGCGTTTATTAAATAGATATTCTCTATAGTAATAGTTAAGGTAGTTATACTATTTCTTCTTATATTATCTAGGCCTATAAGGAGTCTATAAAGCGCCTATCTTTTCTAAGTAGTAAATAGTGCAATAATTGTGCGTGCATATAGTTTATAAAAGCTATCTATACTTTAGATTGTAATAGTCTAGGTTATATTATACTAGTAGGCTAGTTACTATTATAGGTCTAGTAGTTAAGTTTACTATTAAATTAAGTTATTATCCTTATTCCTACGTTTCTTATATATACGCTTGTAGGTTTTATTTAGCAGCTAAAAGGGCTCCTTTACAGCTATCTTAATAGTCTTTTAGGTTTCTATTAACCTAGTATTCTTCTCCTAAAGAGTTTGTCCTAGATTAGTCTAAGCTTTAGGAAGAGAAATACTCCTATTATATTTAGTTACATATATATTAAAGTTGCTAGAGTTATTCCTACTCTTTTACTTATATAGGAGGCTTAATGTAAGCCTAACCTAGCTTACTACTTAATCTTCTTAAGATATCTTAAATATGCTTCTACTATTCATCTATGTTATAATATAGTGTTAGTACTTAGCTTTAGACATTATATTTGTCCTTATTAGAGTTCTTAATGTAATCGTTATTAGCTCTAGAATTAGGGTCTTCTATAAGACGTCTGTCTTCCTTAGTAAGAATTACCTATTCTTTACTAGCATTAGCGTTATTATTTATGTAACTACTAGTTAGTACGTTTAACTATTAAAACACTTTATTCTTTTAATAATAGTTCCTAGTAAAGTAGCCTTATTTGCTATAGTTATAACAAGTTAGTAAAGACTTATCCTTCCCTTTACTACCCATATCGCATCGTGTTAGTCCCTTATTAAGGTTTAAGAAGTTTATAGCTTTAAGTCTATAGTAGCTACTCTAAGTATTATTATAGATATAATAACTAGTGTTTAACTAGTAATAGTTGCCTTATTATCCTTATTAAAGATTATTATTTCTCTATTAGTTGCTTTAAGGTAGTAGGCAAGGAACTATAACTATAGCTTATATATATAGATCTTCTTATAACTCTTACTAGAGTTTATATAACTTAATATTAATACTAATAGCTTTATTAACTAGAGTGTTAAAGGTATCTATAGAAGTAGTAGTTTATATTAATTCTTCCTTAACCTTAAGCTTTAGCCCTTATTAGAACATAGTTATTAACGCGTTATTATCCTAGCCTATAAATATAGCTACTTCTTAAAACTTAGTAACATAGTTAGTAGTAGATATAGTTTATTAAATATATTAGATTTTGTAACATGTAATAGTAGGTTTATTATATACTTTAAATACTTAATAAATATATTCCTTAAATAGGTTAAAGTCTTTAATCTATAAGTTAATATTACCTAAATCCCCTTCTACGTAATAACGCTAGATAAAAGGCTTAATCTAGGTAAAGGCATAATTCTTTATAAACATAGATATAAAGGTAATACGCTTATCCTTAGGGATGCATTCTCCCTAGAATATAAAGAATAGGTTAAACTTTATAAGCTAGTCTTCTAGCTTCTTATAAGTTCTATTAAAGGTCTTAGGTTTAGCTACTAGATAGATGCTTATAATAGTAAGGATTAATATTTCTTTATCTATATTATAGTTACTATTAGCTTAGTTGCGTGATGCGTTGGAGTTACTAAGAGTAGTACAAGATCCTAAAGTAGTACTTATCTTAAAGGGTATTTAAAGTGTTAAAGTCGTACTAGACGAAGTCTAAAAGTATACTAGTTTAAGTTAGTTCTTAAGGATAAGTACGTTAGGATTAGGAAGGGGGAGATACCTAGACAAAGTCTAATACAGTATTAAGGGTAATAAAAGAGTAATATACTATATAACTTGTTATTTATAAGGTTAAGATTCTAATAATAAACTTAATTACTAAAGTTAAATATAAACTATAAAGGTTATGTTCCTGCGTGCTATATACTAAGGAAGGAAAGTGCTTATTAATAAGTAACTAGAGTTAGTCTTATTAAATAAGTCCTAATACTTATTAATAAGTAGTATTATACTATAGTTATAGATAAGTAGTTATATATATCATGCTTGTTAACAAGTAGTTACGTAACGTAACCTAGTAGTAACTTCTCTACTTGTTATAGTAACTTTAAGGTCTAGTTAGTAGTTACTTATTACTGTGTCATTCTCGTGCTTAGAGATCGTAATAAAGATATAATAAAGTTATAGAAACTAAGTAATAGTAAGATAATACTTATAAAGAATAGCTAACGTAAAGCACTACTAAGGCGGTAACACTACTAAAGTAGTAACTTTTCCTTAGCATTGCGAATACTACGTCCAATACGCAATAGCTTAATAATATAAAGAGTAACTACTACAGCAAGAAGGTAGAATTAACCTTGTGCTAAATATATATAACTTAGGTTAATTTAAGAGCGTGCGCCTTGCTGCTAGTGCGTATAAAGTCCTATAACAATAGCTTTCTAATTAGTAGAATAAAATTACCTTCTAGCTATCTATAACTACTAATAGATAAAAGCTTACTCCTATAGAAGAGCAAACCCTTATATAACATATTCTTAACCTAGACACGTAAGGATTTGCCCCTAGACTATCTAAAGTAGTAAATATAGCTAATTAACTGCTAGCTACCTATAGCGGGACACCTATTAGCAAGAACTAGGCTAAGTAGTTTATCTCTTATATAGAGCAGCTTAAAATAGCGTTTAACTAAGTAAAGGATTGCTAAAGAATTATACAAGAGGACCTAGAGCTTATTAGCTTGTAGTTTAAGCTTATACAAGACATAATTACCTAGTATAGGGTCTATCCAGACGACGTCCATAACTTTAATAAAATAAGCTTCTAGATAGGTGTAATTAGCTTAATAAAGGTTGTTATAGGTTCTAAGAGGCGTACAAGACCTAATCTAATCTAACTAAGGGATTATAAGTAAGTAATAGTAATTTAGGGTATTTATGCTGCTAGGTATGCTATTCTACCTTTTATTATCTATAAAGGCATTATACACATCTTAGCCTAGTATAAGGAGGAAGATATACTATATAATTAGAAGCTCTTAGTTTTTACTAATAGCTAGACAACTAACGTACTTAGTTTTAAGTAGTTAAAGTACTTTAACTAGTATACAAAGGCGTGCTAGAAGGGGTTGTACAGGCTACTTATCTTAGACAGCTATAAAAGCTACCTTAACTAGGATTTTAAGGACTACTACCTTATACATAAGATCTTAACCCTTTATATACTTACTTACTTATTATACATCTTCTAACTACTTAATATAGTTTGTTTCTTGCTATTAAAACGCAGGTACTCTAAGCGCGTACAAGGCTTAGTATTATAATACATCTTCTATATTAATAAGGAAGGCTTCCTTTTAGCCTTTAAAAACGCGTTTTTTTACGTGTTTATATACAACAACTGTAAGAAGGCCTTTAAGGCTTTAGGGCTAGTGCCTGTTAACGCGTAGCATGTCTTAGATTACCTTAATATACTAATTTGTATACCCTTACTAGTACCCTACCTAGAAACACCCTAGGAGTTAAGAACACTAAGTAATACACACGAATTTAGATTGTAATTAAGACTAGTAGGTAATACTCTTGTACAGGACCTATAATTAGCCTAGAAAGGATACTTATAGCTAATTAAAGGAGCTACGACAATGCTATATAAGAATGTGATTATAAAGTTACGCATTTACTAGCTTAAAGAGCAGATAGCAGTGCTTACTAAGCATATAAGTTATAAACAAAAGCAGATCTAGTATAGTAGTATAATAGAGTATAGCGTAGTAGCATTAATAGTAGCTAAAAGTATGTCTAGCAGTCGTATAGTAGTAAAGAAGGCACGTAGTAGTAGTAGTTAAGAAAGAGCCTAACTAGGTTAATAGTACTGTAGCAACTGTAGTAAGACTAGGTATAACACGCGTACGTGCTAAAAAGATATAAAAGAAGATTTTGTATTAGATATAAGTGCTTTGTACGAGGAATCTATATATAGTGTTAAGTAAAGTAGATGTTTATACGTAGTGTTTGCAATGCTAAGGAAAAGTTACTGCTTTAGTAGTGTTACTGCCTTAGTAGTGCTTTACGTTAATAGATTTTAGATAAATCTTAGGAAGAAGGAAAATAGTATTATAATCCCTTTATAACTAGCTAACTAGATGCTAATCTACTATAATTACTAATATACCTAGTATAGTAATTATATAAGCTCTTTTATATAGTATAGTTATAGTATAGTAACTTATAAGTTATATAACTAGCTTACTTCTTAGTAGTTAAGCTAGTAGGTTATATATAATAGCTTACATAGCTTATAGTAAGCTTAGTAAGCTTTTATACTTATTATAGTATATAATTTAAAAGGAATACTACCTTTAAGGTAGTGTGTTTAACCTAAGTTTCCTTTAAATAATATATTATTTCTTAACCTAACTTTTAAGCTAGATAGTCTACTCTATACTACTTAGTATTACCTATAGTTATTATAGTATTTTACTAGGTATCTATACTATAACCCCTATAACCTCCTATTACTATACTCTTCCCTAAGACCTAACCTTGTTAGTGCTTACGAGCTTTACTTAAAGTACGGACTTTAACACTTGCTTTGCTTACAATGTGACAGGTGAAATGATCACGAAGTCGAGATTCGACTAATTAGGCGTTGTGCACCGCCCCAAGCGACCGCAGTCGGCTAACGAATGGTATAGCTCTATATTGGACGGTTGTCTCGCCTTTATTATAGCAAGCTCAGTAGACCTGCAGAGGTTTGGACATAGTGATTAAGAGACCGAGACCGAGACCGACAGAAGTGCTTGTTCACGAATCCGAGCGAATAGGAACAGCCGCACACGCATAGACAGAGAATTACGTACCGCAGATCGACCGTCAAGAGCCGCAATGAGCTGGCATGCAGCCATCCGGATAGCTAAGGAACAGCCAATCTGGGGTGCGACTAAATTATGGGACTCGAAATGAGCGTACTTGGTTGTCCACTCTTGATCTCGATTTTATATGAATCGGCCTTGTTGCTGGTGCCATTGTTATCTCTCATCCTTTGCAGTCCAACTGGAACTTCCTCCAAAACTCCAATACTGCGATCATGAAGATCGTTCATTTGTTTCAAGTGGCTGCAGTCGTCTTCTCTGACGTGCTGCACGCCCAGTACAATACGACAACCGCACCCCCTGGCTGCCGAAAGCTGAATACCGATTCTGACTGGCCCAGCGTCGAAACATGGAAAGAAGCGCTGCCAGGTGTTGTCGCAGGCAAAGGTAGCGACAAGTACGGCACCATCCCTGACTATAGGCTGCAAGCCAAGTCGGTTGAAGACGTGCAGCAAGCCGTACGATTTGCCAGCCAGCACAACATTCGATTGGCGGTCATTACAACGGGACATGACCAGCTTATGCGCAGTGATGCCGGCTCTGGTCTTTTGCTCGACCTGTCGCTCTTCCAGGGTGCTGAAGTACTGTCGTCGTACACGGCTACCAAGGAGGGCCGTCCTCTGCTAGGGCTCACCACAGAGTCCAATGTCATCACACCGATCGAAGGACAGCAAGCCGCTGTTTCCTTCGGACCCGCTGTTGCTGGACTACCCCTGAACTATGTGGTGGCACCATCTGGGCTGTTCACCGTCAGCGGTGGAGCTGGTGAGTGTCTCTGCGGCAGAAGACACATTTCATTGCCTTGCTAACAATCATAGCCACTGTCGCTGTAGGTGGAGGCTGGGGTCAGAATGGAGGCTACGGACCACTTACCGCGCAATACGGCCTCGGAGTCGACCAGTGGCTCGAAGCCCTGATCGTTACACCTGACGGCGAGCTACGAGTTGCCAACAGTGAAGTCAACTCCGACCTATTCTGGGCTATCCGCGGCGGCGGAGGTGGCACATTTGGTATCGTCGTCCAGGCAACCTGGAAAGCGCACCCCAACGTTCCCATCACTGGATTCAACTGGTACATTAACTCGACCCTCAACGCATCTGATCTGGCGCCCGGCACCTACCCCACGAGCGCTGCGCTTAAATATCTCATGGGCGAGCTCCCAGGCCTGTACAGCAAGGCGATCAGTGCAACTTACTACGTGGCCCCAGATCACATCCGAGGTTTCTCTCTCCACATTGGCGCAGAGGCTGGCATCACCAACGCTAACGAGGTATGGGGTCCTATCTTAACAAATGTGTCCAGTCTCCCCGGCATCACCCCATTCCAAACCCGTCCCTTCGAGTTCGCCAACTACAAGGAATTCTTCGAGGGAACATACGGCGAGCTCGTCCCGCAGCCGACAGAGCCTGAGTTTCGTTACGACCGTGGCATCATCCCGTACGACAGCCGCCTCTTGAGCGCAGAACACGTCACAAGCCCAGACCTCCCGGCTGCGCTTGCAGAGACCGGTGGCAATGTTGGCGTTCAACTCATGTCGCCCGGGTCCCGATTTGGAAACGGCAGCGAGGTGTCCGCAAACCCGGGATGGAGGAAGGCTGTTGCGTTGGTGATTGCGACGAAGTCCAACACGACGAGCGCCGAAGGCTTGCGACGCCTGGCGCCCGACATGGGAACATACATCAACGAGGTAAGCCATCTTGTTCGCTCAAAGAATCCGCTTTACAGACCGCTAACACACCGTGCACAGGCCAGCGTCACACAGAAGGGCTGGTCAGAGGCTTTCTGGGGCGCAAACTACCCGCGTCTGTCCGAGATCAAGCGCAAGTTCGACCCCAACATGACGCTGTGGATCAGTCCCGGAATCAACGCAGACTACATGCACGTCGTCGACGGCCGAGTGTGCCGTGTCGATCCCGTTCCCTCGACACCCAGCGAACTGCCGCCACCAACGGAGCGATGGCACCAAGCAGACTTGTCCGTCGATAGAGATTTCCTCTTTGGATCCCAGGAATTGACGGGAAACACATATCCCCTACCAGGCACTGAGCTCGGTCTGCAGGAGGCGTAAGCGCGATGGGCAGGGAGATGGTACTCGAGAGCGTAGCATGCGATCAGTACATTTTGAGGGCGGTCTAGATCTGATACCTGACCACGAATGAATGCAAAGAAACCTGGTTCGCATCTTGTTGTCTTCCGGCGATGTGTACAGTCGTGATATTAGACGTAGTTGATGCTGTATAATGACTGATTAAACCCGCGCTTGCCTTCGAAGTTGTTCCGCAATTGTTGTAGATTCTCGGTGTCATTCTGTATACTACCATCGACCTGTTGCGACCCTCGAAAGATCCTCGATCCTCAAAAGACACTCGATCCCCGAACCACCCGACTTGACGACATCGATCATAACCACGGTATAGAGAATAACGATTGCGAAGAAAATCCGTCAATCGATGCCTCTGGCGTTGGGACCATCGATTACGGCTTCGAATGCTGTGCAGACACTGCAGTGACGTATTTGCAACATAGACTGTAGATCATGGAATTCAAGTATTCCAGGCATCCCAGGATTTTTCTAACAATTCTCGACTCGGAGCATTAGAGACCCCTCTGTCTGTTCTTTTCGTTCGAAATATCGTTCTTTACGCTCTTTTGTTGCAATAGCGCCCTGGAACACTCCGATCGGACATCCTTCATGAATGTCACTCGCGGACGTCATTCGATTGCATGCTTTCTGACGCTTCTACCGGTCATTACTTGGGGTCATAAATGACCACATAAATCCGCGCAAGATTGCATCTTACATGCAACGAGGCAACATTGTTAGCGATGAAGGTCTTTCGCTAGGCGGCAGATTGGCTTAATTCTATATACGCAGCTTCATCCTAAAGCACTATGTATTGTCGCCCTCAAATACGCATTCAAAATCTTTGGAGATATCGTACACGATTCCCTTGCTTAGCTGCGAGCGCCCATCCAACCTGCCATGATCACAAATAAGTGAAACCAGATGACCCCACTTTGGAGCGTCATGCCGAAGTATCTTCCAGAATTCACCACTCCGAATTGGCAATGAGCGAATGTTGCCAACCTGGACCACACGCATCAAACTCCTCACCTAGAGCCTCAATCTCACCCTGCACCCTCCGCCAAGCAGCGACTGCCTCTGTCTCAGTGACGTCCCACTCGTTTGTCAAGTCAGCTTGATGGATGCTGAAGTCCTTGTCGGGATTCTCCTCAAGTTCCTCCTCCACAAGATCGTGCGGCTTGTCGTCCGAAGGCCCGCGTTTTAACAGACCTCTCATATCTTGTCGATTGGCTGCGAGCCAGTATGCGCGATGGAAGCGCTTCTCAGTAGGTTTGGCGTCGTAAGTCCACTTGCACTTCTCGACCAGCCAGCCCGCCTGGATGCATTGCGAGAAGAGATGGCGTTGATCGGCTGCGAGCGTCGTCCAGTGAATTTCGTTGTGCTGATACCAATGATATTCGTACATGCCGAATGTGATGGTTGATGATGGAGTGGGTTCGTATTCGAAGGGGTTTACTGCATTGTGCAGTACGAGGATCGAGTACCGATCACCGTTCCTGATGAAGCCTTGGGGGACGTGGAAGAAATGCCGCTCCACGTACCGGCATTTAAAGTGGTGTCAAAAAGCTCGTGGAACCAACGCTCGGCAAAATCGTAGCCCTTGGGTTGGAGCTGATAATGATAGACCGACCATTCGTAATCTTCGTACTTGCCAACGATAGCTTGAGGTAACTCGTCTGGAGCTGGCGGGGACAGCTCAATGATCGGGGGTTGATACACTGGATCTTGAGACTGGACGCAATCGAACGCTACTTCAGTATACTCTGGGCCATTGTAAGGACTCTGATAGCTGTTTAGGAATGACTCCAGCTGTGGGCTTCGACGTGCTTGGGGCGCAACTGTGTTGGTAAATTTGCGTCGCTTTGCACATGGAGGTGCCACTGGCTTAAGTTTGGCAGTACCAGAGGATGCTAACGGTCGGCGAGCTTCAGTCCGATTTTCTGCCGTGCCTGCGGCGATGGTTTTCCTGCGTGCCTCCCCCTTTTGATGACACTTCTCCTGTTTGCGGCGGGTAGCGGCATCTGGTAGCCTTCGAGATGGTTTTGAGGGCCCTGTTATATATTAGTACACATATCTTACAGAGTGAGATTATCTAGGGAGCGACTCACTTGTCAAGATGTCAGTGCACCATTCTTGCATGATAGGCAACTGAGTCGATTGGCCATAGTTATTAGCTAAGGTGAGTGGCGATGCGCTCGTAGAGGCACGACGTGATTGAACAGCCTGGGGGAGTGCGAACTGATGAATGGGAGGCTGGACTGAAGGCGCTCCGTTTCTTGCGGGATAGTCTGGCAGTTGCGTTTGGGGAAAGAAGTTTCGCTGTGACTGATCTTGGAACCTCCGACCTTCATACCCACCTCCTGTCCCATCGGTGTTCCAGATCGGTGTTCTACTGGTGTCGACAGGGATGCCATTTGATGCAAGGTGTGCGCGTGTCTGTGGGAAAAAGTCTGCAAGACTTAATGGAAGGCCGTGTGGGACAGAACGACGCCGAGTGAGGTCAAGTTGGCTGTGATATGAGAAGGGGCTGCCTCGTTGTTGGGCGGAGCTGAGATCACTGATGCGAGGAAACAATGGATGCCAGCCGTTGCTGCGCAGTGGTTGGGTCGGTAGATGGTGCTGTGGAGGACCAGCCGTATTCTGAAGTGAGCTCTTTTCGGTCTCCCACGACCCGAACGAATCGCCATTGTCAGCGTC
The DNA here is from genome assembly GCA_021642125.1 of Nothophoma quercina. NCBI lineage: Eukaryota > Fungi > Ascomycota > Dothideomycetes > Pleosporales > Didymellaceae > Nothophoma > Nothophoma quercina. Next base: position 198,893 of record JAKIXB010000048.1, on the reverse strand, counting down.
GACAAGATTGGTCGAGCCGTACGTCTCGGGCGGCAGGCTGAAGGCATGCTGCATGGCAAAAGAATTTATGGTTGGCAGCGACGAGAGTCCGTGTGGCAGGGGCTGCCAGGTGTCATAGCTGTGAGCAGGTGCACTGAGGTGTTGGAGAAGTGCACCTGCATTCACCTCATCTGATGTCACATGGTGCAAACGCTGGTGGGCGAAATCGAGATGCTCGTTTGGGATATACATGGGACGAAAAGAAGTCTGGTGTATGCAGTGCAATAGCCAAGCTCGTACTTCGCATAGTTGATGTGGCGGTGGAGCGGCGCGTCTTGAGTTTTATAGGCGAGATTGCAGGCGTTGGTTGCTGCCTTGGCGAAAGTGAAGGGAAGGAGCGGTCTGCAAGGTGAGAGTAAAGGTGGGCGAATACACGCACAGTACCGCGTGAAAAAGCAGCTATGCGTCTCTTGTTGTTCTAATTGGGATACAGAGCGGAGGTGCGGTGAATCGGCCGATATTGTTCGCTAGATCGAGAAGTAGAGCAAACGGACTGTTGCAGTAAAGGAGAGTTTCGAGACAACTTGTGAGTGCGACCACTACTATGTAGTCGTGACTAACCAACTCTAAAACAGTATTAAGGTGAGGATCTGTACGCCGCTGATAACAACAACATTACAGTAAGGCGCTAAAGAAGGGTAGATAAACGGTAGTAGACTAATATAGGGATTAGCCCTAAGTTAATAGGTTACTATAGGTGCTACGTGAAAGAGTAGAGGTACCCTAGCTCTATCTATTCTAAAGTTAGCCTTAGTGCATTATTCGCGCTGAGAAAGCAGATATACTAACGTTCTTAATCTATAGCTCTAATATATTTATAAAGATATACCTTCTCCTTTAATTTAGTAGGTACTTTACTACTATAGTTATTGTAGCGTTGCTGCTTATATACTAATAGTAAGTAGTTATAAGTCCTAGTAGAACTCTCTAGTTAACTTTAACATATCATAGGTATTTCCCTATTATATATATTAGCTAACTCTTAAAGAGGCTCTAGGGCTAGATAGGAGGCTTATAGGCTATATATATATAATCTCTATAAATACCTTAGGGCTTAGACCCTTAAGAATCTATCTAATATCCTAAATATACGCTTGTTTATCCTATATTACATTACCTACCTATAGTGTCCTTATAAACCCCTAAACCTTAATCTTACCCTTAGTGTTACCCTAAATTAACGCTCTATAAGTATAATAACAAGCTAGAATTAAATAAAATCTACTATTAAGTAAAATTAGTAAAGATAGTCTCTATATAGCTTAGTTATACAAGGAGTAAGTTAGAGGTAGAAATTATAAGTTAGCTTCTTAATGTCTTATCAAGAATACTATACTATACCTATATAGGTTATATATCTTATAATAAAGGCCCTTCTTATAACATCCTATAAGTTAGGTTGTTAAGAGTACCTATTACGATCCCGAATATTTAGAGCCTATATTAAGAATTACAGACTAATACAGCATAGTAATTATAAATACTAAGATTTATAAGTAAGTAAATAAGTTAAGTTAGTAATTAGTACTTAGTAATAGATTGCATAAGGTTACGTAACGTAATTAGTCCTTAGTATAATTAGTAATAAGTTTAATTAGTACTTAGTATAATTAGTATAATTAATACTACTAAGTAGACTGTATTACTCCTTAGTATATAGTTTAGTAGGAACACTACCCTTAAAGCATTATATTTAACCTAAGTTTCCTTAGATAATATATTATTTCTTAACCTAACTCTTAAGCTAGATAGTCTACTCTATACTACTTATTATTACCTATAGTTATTATAGTATTTTACTAGGTATCTATACTATAACCCCTATAACCTCCTATTACTATACTCTTCCCTAAGAACTAACCTTATTAGTATTTACGAACTTTGCTTAAAGTATAGACTTTAGCAGTACCCTAGTTATTTAGACTACCTTAGTTATTTAAACTACTTTTCCGTCTATATCCTTCTTTTCTTAGCTCTTTTCTTAAGCTATTAAAGTTTAATTTCTTTCTTCTTTTCTTTTAAAGTTTAAAGTAGGGTTTAGGTTAGGGCTTAGCCTAGAGTTATAGTTTAAGGTTAGTATTAGAGTTACTTTCAATAGAAGCTTTATCTATACTAAGCTCTACACTTTATTTTCTATAGCACTTTAATATAGTTATATAGTTATAATTTATCTTTTTCTACTATTATAATTGAAATATAGTAGCACTATTCTTCTTATCTAACGTATAAAGACTATTTAATATGTAGTTAAAGATTCTTATAAATTAAGAAGAGTTAAAACCCTTATTCTAGCTTTTTAGTTTAACTATTACTTTTCTTTTTCTTATTTTATCTTTTCTCTATTCTCTATACTTTCTTATACTCTTATCCTCTATTAAAGTAATTTTCCTCCTATATTTATTTATCCTATAGCTCCTTTATTATACTACTATAATATTTAATCTATATACTATTATAGCTATAGAATACTAATTTAATAAATCCTACTATATTATTATATAAGCTTATTAGCTCTTAATATTTATTTAATAGCTCCTCCTAGCTTTATAGCTCTAGATTACTATTCTATAGACTATCCTAATTACTCTATACTACTTAAACCTAATATAGCTCTTAAAGTAATTAATTACTTACTCCTTTATACTCTATAGTAGTATATACCTTATTAGCTAATTTATACTAGAAAAGGAAAAAAAAGATTATATCTTCTAAAGGAACTCTTACTAATCTTCTTTATTATTTAAGATATATAAAGCACTACACTGCTATCTATATCCTAAAGAAAATACTCTAGCTAGGAAAACTATAGTATTCTTATTACTAAGTTAGCTATAAATATAGAGCTATCTTTCTTTAGCTCTATACTAAACTCTTAAGCTTTAGAAAGTATAGTAGGTATTACTAATAAGGATGCTAATATTAACACTAATATAAGTATAATATTATATACTAGGTTACTCACGATGTTCGAACGGACATCGTTGGGTCTTAGAAACGGGCACTAGTGGTTCGAGACTCACAAAGCAGCAGAACCTGGAATCTTAGAGCGTAGCTTGTTGCACTTTCTTAGTTCAGCGGTAAAATCTACCTCGGTAGATGAGATTGTGTCCATTCCCGATTTTGTGATCCCTAATCATGAGTAGTGTAACGAAGGGTTATACTAGTGGCCTTACGTGCGCAAACTAATCAATATGGCACAAATTGTTTTGTTAAAGGTTATCTCGCTCTTTTAGAAGATCAGAAAGCCATAAAAGAACGTCAAGCGGACCGGGAAAGGGCGGGTTTCCTTGCGGGGCCTGATGCGGATAACGAAGAGCTGGACGATTTCCGCGGCTTGAAGGACAAGCTCAAACACTGACTATACAGCAATTTGGAATATGTGGGGAAGCTAGCCATACTGATGAATTACGACACTTGAAGCAGTTGTATCTCATGAATAAGAAGGCCTTGCCTTGCAATAAGAATACTTCACGAAGAGTATATGTATATAACAATGTACTTGCGATACAAAGGAACGATTGTCAAAGAACCTCAGAACTGCTCTTATGACAACAGCCTGTCAGCCGCTTTGAATTGCAATTTTAGGTTTAAAGACTACACTATGAGAGTTTGCTCGGGGATGTCAGATGGCCCTACTCATTGGAATCGCTTTTACTCTCACCACAATAGCAACACCACTCCTGCAGATGCTGCAAACATTGCGAAATGGATGGTAATGCTGAAGGATACTAGCGGATGTCCCTACTATCTCAAAAAAACCTGTTATTGTGGTCTAGCCGAAGCTTGCGAGGTCACCATAAGCAAACATTCATACAAATGCTACAAGGGTGTGTATGGGCGTGCCTTTGTTTTCATGCTGCTTGTCGTTGCGCCTTCCCTTCGCGACCGCCAAGCCTCGCGCCTCAGGCTTCTGCCTTGCGCTAGCTAGCTGGCCCACTTCACCTCACTGACTACCTTCCCCTGGAGAAGGAACTTTTTATTTCAAACTCACCACTGTACCACCCGTACTCTAACTTAGCGGACATTACCTGCGAATAACTCTCGCCATGTCCGACAACGAAGGCCAAGGTCCCAAGTATCGCCTTGGTGAGTCGTCGCTGCAACTTGTAGCTTTGCAACTGACTTGTTCCAGAGCATGCGCCAGTCGGCCAAGCTGTGTGCAACCAGGCAGCTTGCAAGCGTGCGAAAACCAAGTTCGTCAAAGGTGAGCTGCGCATCGGTACCCACACACTCTTCGATCGAGAGGAGAGTACAAGTGGTACATGGCATGGCGCCACTGATATGGCTGCCCTCAACAACATCCCAGTTATCATCCCATGAGTTCTGACGCAATGACAGGGGCTGTGCCACCAAGCACCAGATCAACGGTCTCAAAGAACTCACAGGTGACGATCCTACCAAGGCGCCCGGATGCGATCGACTTAGCAGCGAAGCTCAGGAGCAAGTACGACTGGCATTCGAAACTGGCTCCATTGCCGACAAGAGCTTTAAAGGTATCCGTGCTGATCTAGCCGGTACTGGTCATCAATATGGTGGTGAGATCCTTGGGGTCGAGGGCTACAAGATTGACATGCCCACGCGGCCTGCGACTTGCCGCGCCAATGAGTGTGCTGTCAAGACCAACAAGGTAGTGAAGGGCGAGCTGAGGGTTGGTTTCTTAAAGCCGTTCGACGGCGACCTTTCCACATGGGTATACAAACACTGGAACTGTATCTCCGAGTTCGACATCAGCGCCCTCAAGGAATGCCACCAGCAAGACACAATGAACGGTCTTGACGGCCTCGAAATCTTACCCGCTACCTCCAAGCAAGCTGTTCTTGACACAATTCGCACCAGCGAACTTGCTGTAGTCGCCAAGATCGAGCCACCTACCGCGAAACCCAAGAAAGTCCGAACAAAGAAGGCGAAGGTCGAAACAGACGATGAGGCGCTGGAGGAAGCTCCGAAGCCAAAGCGCTCCCGCAAGAAGCGCCCTGTCGAAGATGTGGACTCTGCGAGCGAGAGCGAGCCAGATTATGTGCCAAAGAAGTCTAAGAGTAGGAGCAAACCAAAAGAGGAGCCTGCTGACTCTGCCGTGGCGAACATCGAAGCCATGGATGCTGCAATACGCGACAACGCCGCACTTGGCTAGGCGTTGGGCCGCTGAGTATCTTCCGGGTGCGCGTACGATGCTATCAGCTGCCTTTGCAGCCTTAGTCAATGCATCGGTACTTGGTGAAAGCGACTCTGAGGTTTGAAGATTCATGTATGTGGCGGCGGACAGTTCGAAGATGGCTTAGTGGTTCTGTTTGTATTTCCGTCCATTCTGGTGTTTCCTACTATATACCATCGAATTAATAACTAGTTCAAACTGCTGATTTCCACCCTCCCTCTGCTTCGAAGATGCTACCGACCTTTTTACTTACGGCGAGCAAACTTCTATCTCGGTATCTTGCAGCTATGAGCGAGACACCTATGGGCATCCCATGCTCGCCTTTGAAGCCCGGGATATTTATTACGGGCACGTGTAATGCCTGTGATGGTAAGCTTTGGAGCTTTCAGCAGTGCAATAACACTCACAGTCCATATCAGGCAAAAGGCCGCACTGCCAGTCTTCTCAATGCCCAAAGGCGCTTCGTCGGGTACGCTTGGCGTAATGACTGCCGCGTATCTGCTGAGAATGTCGTCCACAACGGGCCTGGCGGCGGAGATATCGTCAAACGCTGACAGCTGCGCTTTACGTGAGATTTTGTCGCTGTTTTCGACATGGCCTACGAGCTGGCTCGATATCTTATCTTTGGATGTAATGTACTCTGGCAAGAATGCCGTGCGTCCTTCCGATGCCAGGACCGTAGCGTGCCAAGTCGGGAGGTCGTCGAGGTGTTCAGGGAGTTCGATTTCTTCAACCTCTGCGCCATGAGTACGAAGCAAGGAAACAGCTTTATCGAGCGCTGCAGTCGTGCCAGGGCCAACGTTTGGCCAAACCATAGTCTTCAGGAAAGCAAACTTTGCGCCTTCAACGGTAAAATCCTGTGGAGCTGGAACATCGTCAAAGATGGCAAATGCATCAGCAAGCAGTTCAAGGTCAGCGACGCTGCGAGCATAGAGCCCAAGTGTGTCCAGAATGAGGGCGTAGATCTTCTGGCCCTCGCGCGTGACGGCATTCCAAGTTGGTTTGAAGGCGTAGATGCCATTATAGGACCCAGGGCGGATAGTGCTGCCTCCCGTTTGAGTGCCCAGGCCAATGGGTGCTTGGAGATCACCGACAGCAGCGCCAGAGCCGGATGAGGATCCGCCAGGGGTCCGTGTTGAATCATGTGGGTTCCTTGTTCTGGGACCTACAGTCGTTGCTGCGAATTCGGTCGTAGTAGTCTTACCCAGTATCAGCACTCCCGCCTTGCGGAGTACTTTGATGCAGCCAGCATCAAGTTGCGGCGCATGATCTGCATAAATTGGTGAATTGAACTGGGTTGGCATATCTATGGCCATCAGTGATACACACGCTCTTGAATTGGCCTGGATCACGGACCTTTGGTATAGATTACGTCTTTCACTGCGATTGCAACTCCGTGCAAAGACCCACGCTCTGAACTTGGGACAGAGTCCAATGCTCTTGCCTGCTTCAGCACGTATGCTGGCTCAAGACATGCCCAAGCTTTTACAGCTTCGTCCCGTGCTTCAATGCGTCCCAAGAGCGATCTTGCATAGTCCTCAACAGATATTTCTCCAGCTTTGATCTTTCTCAAGACCTCGGTAGCTGTCAATCTGTATAGGTCGGAAGCCATTCTTGTGGCTTACTTGAGTGCTTGTGCGATGTCCTGTGTGATCTTGAACGCGTGTCAACTATGCAATTAGGCGTGGAGAAGCCGTAGGTAAGCTTGGTATGGGCAGACGTCGGGTATCAACAGATTTCAAGCAATGGATGATTGTCATGTAGATCTAGGCAGCCAGAAAGCGAACATCAATCAAGTTGGGCACGGTCTCGCACGCTAACAGCATTCACCGTTGCACGATGCCGTCGGTGACAATTGCAACGTGTTGTCAAATTAGTAGGCATCCACCTGCATGGATTGTAGGGGTTATCAAACATGTCAAACAGAAGAATATGTCATCCAATCTCGGCAGGGTACGTGGTTTTAGCGTGGCGCTAATTATGGTGGAGTCAACATGCATGCAACCTCCCGAACATCCTTATCCTTCTCTGCACACTCAATTCTTATCTACCGATGATCCTTCGCCATTGTGGATGCGTGAGCTGCAGCGGGTGATTTCAGTCCGACGTTGGCTGATTGCTCTGGTGTTTGCTGGTAGCCTGATATTCCTACTTCGTTCGAGACCCCTGTCTTTCCTGATAACGCACGCATCGTAATCATGATAACAACTTGCGGCATCACGTTGCAAGTGCGGGAGACTCACCCGGTTGCCGACGGCATGAGATGCAATGGCTAGTTTTGACCGATATATCGGCAAACTGGGAGGCATCGTGAAGCGGGGAAGAATGGGGCATTGATGCTGGATCTACAAAGAAGGCCAGAAGACCACCTGGATCAAGTTGATCCTAACATTCCCTGAGCCTCAATCGTCCAACATCATCTAACGGGATCACTGACTAACGGAAGTCGTCCATTGCCATCATGCCTGAAGTCTACGCAGCAGCACCAGACTATGCTTTTCCGCGCAACTTTAAGGGTTACGGAGAGAAAGGCCTCGAAGGCCTGAAGTGGCCCAACAATGCCAAGATAGCTGTGTCTTTCGTGATCAACTACGAAGAGGTGAGCTGAATTTAAAACCCATGCGTGAGCGTTTTAGACTAACGATATGGGCATAGGGTGGCGAACGTTCTGTCATCAAGGGTGATGGGGTCTCTGAGATCAGCCTTCGCGAGTATCCGGCCCAGCACAGGATCAATGAGCGAGACTACAGCGGCGAGTCTGAATTCGAGTATGGATCACGTCGTGGTTGGTGGCGTATCTTCAAGCTATTCAATGACTACAAGATGAGGTTTACCCTTTACGCTGTGGGATCTGCAGTCGAGGAACAGCCCGAAGTGGTAGCTCGCTGCGTGGAGGAGGGCCACGATGTTGCGTCCCATGCCTACAGATGGATTGATCACAGCGACCTGTCAGTCGAGGCTGAAAAGCAACACATTCGCAATGGCATTACAACCCTCAAGAGCCTCACTGGGTACGCGCCGAAGGGATGGTACTATGGTCGTCCTTCGCCCCAGAGCAGAGCTCTGATCCCGCTTGTCTACGAGGAGATGGGTGAGGAGCTCTTGTGGGCTAGCGATACTTACGCTGATGACATTCCCTACTGGACCGATCTCCCGCAGGAACACAACAGCGAAAACCCTAAAGGCTGTCTCATGGTCCCGTACAGTTATGACTGCAACGATTTCAAGTTCCACACCCAGGGTACCGGATTTAGAAGTCCAGGCGGGTTCTACGAGCATATTAAAAACGCTTTTGATGTTTTGTATGAGGAGGGTGAGAATGGTTCTCCCAAGATGTTGACAATCGGTCTGCACTGTCGCATCATCGGCCGACCTGGAAGGTTCAAGGCCTTGCAAGACTTTGTCAAGTACATATCTGCTATCTCTGCTAAAGACGATGGTGTCTGGGTTGCCACAAGGACAGAGATTGCGCAAGCTTTCAGAGAACAGTTCCCATACAAGAAAGGCCAGTTAGCTTAGATTGACAAGTTCAACGTCATTACACGGTGTTCAACTAAATATACGTGACAGCTAGCTCACGAGTATCCTGATGCCATAGGTCACGAAATTGCTAGGAAACCCCGCGGGCAGTTGGCAACAGTCCCTGTAGCCATTACTTCTAGATTATGTGCATCCTATTGACATATGCCTTGCAAATGTCGCAAAGCACGATTCCTTATCCTGATGACATACATCGCCGCAAAAGATGGATGGGAAAGTGCGCTTTCCCGTATACTTTGGTTACCGGGACTGCATTTTAAATTGATGTTGGTAGCCTGAGTTCATCTAAATCCCGCCAGGCCCCATGGATCGTGGCCCATTGTCGAATAATTGCTCATACACAGTGCTGCATCTTGGATGGGGTCAATTCCATAATAGCCAGAATCCGCGCAAGAATTCCAGTTCGTTACAGGTGGCCCATGACCACAATCATCGAGTCTTGAGACTGAATGAGGTTTCCCGCCACTGCTGTCTGTGATCATCTCATTCCACATCCTCCATCCTTGCCAGCCACCTGGTGCCTCTTCATCGACCTCCATGAAAGCTTCCTTGAGCGCATCAGTCACGAGATGAGACATCGTAGGTTTAGCAGCCTGCAGAGGCCGATATGATATGAGCGTATGGCTTTTTGGTTGAGTGCATGGCAGTTGCGCAGTCGTCAGAGGCTGCCTTTCCAAGCTGAGTTGAAGTGGTGAAGTACTGTCGGGATGCATATTTGAGTCAGCCGTTCCGACAGTGAGCCTAAACAAGCTCTGAGATAGAGAGTCAAAGATGTTGCGATACTTTGCAGCTCCCGGCCATTTCTCGCCAAAAATCGTCAGAATCTGGGAGCAGGATTGTGTCGCCTCGAGTACTTCACATGAGAAGAGCGTGGGGTCGCGCCAAACGCAGTACACCAGTGTCAAACCTGCTACGAAGCATGAGTGCAGCGAGATCATCGTGTATGTCAGAGTCTTGTTTTGGCTCAACCGCTTATAGGCATTGCAGACACTAGCAGCGGAGCGAGCACAGGTGAGAAAACGTGCATCCGACTTGTCGAGGACAGGTAGAAACACGGTAAAGAGGAACAAGACTGCTTTATGATACTGCCTGCTAGACTGTTAGTTCAGCATTATCATGCGGTCTCCAAAGATGGCGCTTACACTCTGTAGAAGTCGCATGCATCGAGATAAGCGTTTTCGGGGTCATACATCCAAGTACTCTTGTTGTCGTTCTTTGGAGTTCGGGGACAGCTTCGTAGCCAGACGTCCAGGTCTTCTCTTATCAGAAGCATTTTCCGGTCGAGTTTAGCCTTGTCTTCGAAAGTATCGTTAACCACGTCTTTATCGACTCGAAACACAGCTTTGTGAATCCGCGACTGGATTCTATCGAGCTTGATAATGTGGATGAAGGGCTGCACGTTTGACCATTCACCCTGTGCTGGACTGTAGTCTCCTTTGTGGGTCAGCGTCCAGAATTCTGGGTTAGTACAAGGAAGCTTAGCTGGAGTTAGCAAGGCTCTTGTTGGTATATGAGGCAGCGTACCTCTACATCGATGTCTCGATCTGCGATAGCGAAGGTTCGTCCAAGCACAATGCTGGTCACTCTATCAAGGCAGTAACATGACCAAAAAGATCGACGTCGAATCTCTGCTTCTCGTGAGCTTGAAGCAGAGCTCAAGGCCTTTCGTTTCCTGTGCAAACCCATCTCAATACAGACTGAGGTAGCTTAGCGGATTTGAGACCAAGACCCAGCACCGTACGGCAATCTCTGTCCATGAACTCCTAGGAGAATGACAAACTGCACCGTCGCTAGGTCATGCTGTTTCAAGATGTGCTCCATGCGTTCTGTCGCAGCGGCTAGTTGTTTCTGCCATTTGTCAGTTGATTGACTAGTCATACGTGCTTGAGATACTCACTTCGTCATCGACGTCACAGGGCTTCTTTGTCACGGCCAAGAAGCGAGCCGTGATCGCATATATTAGATGTAGTATGCTGTTTTCGGTAACAGACAATTTTCCTGGTATGTATTGGTTTTCGAAGATCTCTTCGTAGATAGCACGATCCAATAACGGCCAGCGAGGGTGTATGCGCTCGAAGAAGAAGTCGAACAACATTCGCGCCTGCTCTTCGTTTGGAAGAGCGGGTATAGAGCCATCTGTTGTCGAAAACCCAGGTTTCATCGAAGGTGCAGCCTCCACAGCTTCATCACTCTGATTTGCAGTAGCTGGACCAGTTGATTTCCTGCCTGATCCTCGATAAACTGAAGACTGAATGACCCGTGCAATCGTGGCTCCAGAGCTAGATCCGACATAGTAGGGTTCGGGAGTTGTGTCGGTAGTGCCAGAGGCGCATAAAGAGAGATATGCAACTCCGTCCACAAGCGATTCTCCTTCCTCGTGATCAACATCTTCCGACCTTGACCCAGCTTGCAATCGTCGGTACGATCCACGATGAGCTTCGTGGCTGAATGAGGTCGAGACTGGTTCCGAAAGTGAGGGACGAGGGAGGTCCTTGATTGTATTTTCAAGATGATCGTCTGCATGATCGGGAAGACAAGCCTCCAGAAACGCAACACGTTCTTCGAGAGTACTAATGTACCTGATGCTTATTAGGAACTCGACGCCCACTATATTCGAAGAGGTCTTACAAAAATTTGCGACCAGGATACTGGGGACGAACGGCCCTCTCGTAAAGACATGCTTGTCCGGTCTTCTTACAGGCTCTACAGCTTGGACGTATTCCATCACACTACAATGGTCGACGCCTATACTGTTGGGGATGCTTCGTGGCAAGTCAGATTGAAAGATGTTGGACCCACCTTCTGCTTTCTTCTCTTACATCTTTTACAGGCCAGGCCAATACGAGTCTTGCGGTTTGCATTGTTTGATGAGCCCGCATTAATGGTGTTCATAGATGCTATGGCGGGTACACGCCTCGATGCTGTATCGGCTGGGCCTTGTGCCTCTTCGTGCACGTACAGGTGGGCTGGCTCACTACTAGCGTTGTTTTGGAACATGTTGACTACGTCGCGTATGAACGTCTAGGCGACCGCAATGTCTGCTCAGTGTCACGGCGCTGCTTGGGGCTGAAATTACACGTGCGCTGTCCGCACTTCACATGATCCTGCTCGGCAGCTGCCAGCCGATGCAATTATCTTTATTGGTAGTTGGAGGCATCGGAGCAGGAGTACCAATGACTGTGCCTTGATGAGTTTGAAGATGTTGTCCGTATTGGGCCCCGAAAGTGGGAAGATTACCTATGCACACTATGGTAGTTGGTTTCAGCGCCACAGGTGCTTTATCTGCAGGGGTTCGCGATAAGAACACCCACATCAAAGTTGCCAGGGATCAAAGAGTCACTGTCAATCTTGCCTAGAGCGCCGGGAAACACCAAATGATTGCAGGGGTCGGTCTCAGCTATCTAGCGCTGAGCTCCTGAGGGCGGGAGCGGCAGCAAGCGACGTCGGTTGAAAACCTGCCGATGAGGCTGCGACGAGGTTGGTTCTAAGCCCGAGTGCGATATGCGATATGCGATACGGATACGACCTTGAGTCGATTCATAGCCGAGCAACCCACATGTGAACGTTCAAAAGCCCACCAATATCCCAAAAGCGGAGACCCACTCGATACCTCAATCTGCAACTCGATCAAAATGATAACAAGTAGAGTGCCATCAAAACAGGGATTCGCGGCACCTTTCAAGTCGCGAGAAGCCTTCGTCGATTTTCTCAAAGCCCCTCAAGGTAATGAAGGGCAGACCTCGATTGGCGACGCGAGATGGTCGAACAAAGATCTCGAACCAACGCCAGAAGTCCAAAGGACGTGGACATGGTGGGTCCTTTTGAAGACGCTACTTCAAGATTCAATGCCGATGGCGATAGGTACAACCTTCCTCTCTACTGGTTCTCGAACCAATTCTCTCTAGTTGGCTGGAACACCGGATCCGCTCTGGTAACCGTTGGTCTGGTGAGTTCATGTCGAGGGTTGAGTTATCAAGGAGGAGGTGCTGATACCATCTAGACATGGCAGCAATCGTTCGTCTCCGCGTGTATCGGATCCTTCTTAGCGGCCGTTGTAGTTGTGCTCATGGCCCGCCCAGGCGTCAAATATCATGTCGGATTGTAGGATCCCCATTCGCTCAAAACTACGATCACTCACTGATAGCCTGCAGCCCTGTTCTTATCCGCTCAGTCATGGGCATGTATGGCTCATACTTTTTTATCTTCATTCGAGCGGTAATTTGCATTATTTGGTACGGGATCCAAACCTTCTACGCTGGCAACATACTCTCGGTGATGCTTCGCTGCATCTTTGGTAGCTCTTGGCAGAGCTTTGACAATACGCTTTCGGCGAGCGCGAATGTTACATCAAAACAACTCTTGACGTTCTTTATGGCTTGGCTCATGGAATTTCCATTTGTGGGTAATCAGCTAAAGACTCAATTCTATATGCTGGGATCACTGATGATTCGTAGATGTGGGTGCATCCCAAGAATATCCACTACGTGTTCACAGTCAAGGGTTTCGTTATGCCTGTGGCCGCCTTTGCATTGTTTGGCTGGTGTATGGCCAATGGCGGTGGACTAGCTGCAATGGACCTCGCTTCTGAAGAAGGTCAATTCTCTGCTTCGGTGACCCCGTTGGGTTGGAGTATCATGGCCGGCATCAACACGATTTTTGGCTCGCTTTCGCCCATGCTCGTCAATCAGCCTGATCTTGCTCGTTACTGTAAGAAACCACGAGATGCTGGTCCAATTCAGGGTGTCAGTGTCTTCGTTGCCTCCATCATTGTCTTCTTCCTCGGCATGGCCTCGACGACATCCATTCAAGCGAAATGGGGTGTCGCATACTGGAATGTCTGGGACCTCTTTGAAGCCATTCTGGATCACTACTTTTCTGCTGGCGCCCGAGCTGGAGTATTTTTTGCTGCTCTGGCGTTCTACCTGGGCGTCTTTGCCACCAACCTCGGTGCAAACTCTATCCCCTTTGGATCAGATATGACCGGACTGCTCCCAAAATGGCTCACGATCCGCCGCGGACAGATCTTATGTGCTATACTCGGTGTGGTTACTCAGCCATGGCAACTCATGGCCAATGCATCTGTATTCCTCAGGTAAACACCCAGACGTTCCTCCTTCACCACCTCCTGCTGACGTGTGAACAGCTTTCTAGGCTCTTACAGTATCTTTATGGCACCTCTTTGCGCCGTTGTCATCGTCGACTATTTCTTCGCACGTAAGGGCAATGTACACATCGCTTCTTGCTATGTAGGCAGCAAGAATGGACTGTACTGGTTCTGGTCCGGAGTCAACTGGCTCGGTGTAGCAGCCTGGTTGCTGGGTACAACCATGGGCATTCCAGGACTAATCGGTCAGTATCAACCGCAGATCATTAGCAACGCTGCGAAGTACATGTATATGATGGGTTGGTTATTGACCTTCTTTACCTCCGCCGTCATATACTATGTCGCCACTATGTTCATCAAACCAAGGGTCCTCCCTTCCGGCTTCGAGAGCACACCACTCCGATTTGAATGGCTTGCTGACGATGGACGCGAGGGATTCTTTGATGGAGAAGTTGACAGGGAGATATACTGTGTATCTACGCCACCGATGATCGACGGCGAGGAAGTGGAGGTGGGCGTGAAGTCGAGGAAGGCCACTCTTTGATTCAGAACGAATGCCCAGGAGGCGGTCGCGGAATTCACAAGAGCCTCCCTCGATCAATTCCCGGATCTTACTTAGGTAGTAGTCCTAATCGAGACTGAGTTCAACATAGCTGCCTTGTACGCAACGAAGCACTATATGCTCACTGACCGATGGTATCGATGTTGAACAACCAGCGATGAGTGAGGGAGTATCCAAATCATTCGGTTACGTGCATTGGGTGGCATTATCCATGCGAGGCGCCTGGCTGATACTGCCTCGAGTCTCATGCCATCATGTCGACTCGCTTGATGTTTCTCGCATGGATAAATCCATGTGACGGAGAGTGTCTAAGCAATAAGACATCTTTACAAAGCCTTCAATGGTGATGATGTGGGCCAGCTTGACGATGTCAGCCTCGACGTCGAGATTGGGGAAACACAGCGGATTCCTGACAGGGAACGTCGTGTAAGACCAACGACAAAATGGACCATGCTGTGTGCATGGCTAGACTAGAGCCGACGCTCTCGACCGCAGAGGTGGGGCCAGCTAGAAGAGTCTTGGCACACTGCCGACGCGTCTCCAGCATGCTGGATCTCCACATTCGCTTCCAGAACTTCAGACACGACTCAGAATCACCCTCACCCAGATACGGCTATCGCCGTGGAAGGACCGTCTGCGATGTGCCGATAAAGCCGCTGGAAATGTGGCGCAATTGTCCTAGCTGCAGGATCAGTAAGCTATGCTTCATACAAAGACCCGTTCGACTCATGCCATGGCTCCTTTGTGGTTCGTGAAGCTTGAATGTACAGCCTCAGACCTGCGTTATGAAAAATCCCAGTGAACAGCTAAGATGCCATGACTCTTTCAGCCGTTAGTGCTTGGTAGAACGGATTTAGAACACCATGTGGCAATGGCGCCATTGACGAAATTCCGAGTGGATGACGAAGGGGACGCGACTGCATCAAGTAGCAATTAGCAGCTACTGTCTTTTGACGGGACGGGTTTCTATGCTAGTAGAACTCGCTGACATTCACCAAAATACTTCGAACAATGGGCAAGCATTCCAGGCAACCTTGTTGCGAGCGAAGCAACAATTATGGCGAGGAACGCTGCTGGTGACACAACGCTCCTGGGACCTGATCAGACTCCCAGATCAATGCATGGAAGCAGATCACAGCAGTAGTCCACGCCGAAGGCTGCATTATCCATTGTAAGCTCTGGCACAAGGTCGCGCAGCTCACCCCAATATCTTCGAGTCGCAGGGATTCAGGCTGCTCTCTTCGAGTGCTATCCCCGTCACTCCACAAGACCGGAGTCCTGCGCCCATGACTCATGAAGAGATTCAGAGGGCATCAAGGACTGCAGTAGCGGCCAGGAATGCCATTAACGCAGGCTGTGATGGCATTGAGATACACGGCGCCAATGGATATCTACCTGATCTGTCTCTGCAGACGAAATCAAACAAATTTCCAGATGACTGAGCGGTAGCATTAAACACTGAGCGCATTCTCACGTCATAGTCACAAAAGCTGTGATTGCTGCTGCGGGCGCGAACAACGGCATAATCATGGATGACCCAGAACCTACATTCGATTGCCTCCCAACCTAATTGAAGCCACTTGGACTGTGTTGTCTCCATCTGATTGAAGCTCGCATCGAAGTCAACGATAACGCCGACCGTGGTGGGCAGAGCAGCGTGTCGTGGATGGTCAGGTTGTGGGGTAACATTAGCCCCATCGTGCTGGCTGGAGGCTTCAAGCCATTGTTCGCGAGGCACACGGTCGACGACAGGTTTAAGGATTACGACGTCATCGTTGCGTTCGGAAGGTGCTTCGTGACTTTTACAGACCTTATGTCTCGAGTGTGGTAAGGAGTGCCTTTGACGGACCACGATCGCACGGTCTCCTATACACCAAAGGTGCACAAGGGCTATATCGACTATCCTTACAGTCAGCAATATCTGCAAGCAGTAGCGAAGGCCTAATCTTGTTGGTTCAGTTTTGACTGCATCTATCACAACTCACTTTACAATATCAACCCTTGCTTTGTGGCTGGTTTTCAATCCACAACTTGCGACGGCTTTTGAGAGCTCCATTCTGCGACAACTTAAGGCCGAGAATGGACAATTTACCCGGCTGATTGAACTAAGTGTGGCACCATCAATACCATTAAGGGGGGGGGGGGGGTGCTACTGTTGACTGTCGTCGCTATCGACCTCGTGAGTGATGTAAACCCTCATCTAACGGAGTGCAGTTTAAGCTGCTCAAGATATTGCGAAGGACAGACTGGTATGATTACCAGTAATGAATCGTTCAAAGGGCAACATTGTCTTTTGGAGCTGCGAGGTGGTTACAAAAGGAGTACCTATTGATCGAGGGCAATCCAGTGACAGGAAGCTGCGTCAATGGCTCGAGCTCAATTGAAAGACAAAGCAATAGACCATTGCCCATGGACCGCACCCCTGCAACAAATCGCGCAATCTTGCAGAGTGGTGTTGATCAGTTCTGACCGTAGTGTAAACATGCTGAGTACGGCTACGGTAAGCAGCACGTCCCGCAGATCTGTCAAGCAATCAACAACAACGGCACAGATGTAACAGAGTGATTGGCGGTGGACATAAGCGGGTGCAAGCCACCTACACAAACTTACACAAGCGCGCCTGCCCAGTTGCCATTTGCAAAGCTTGTGCTACGCCCCCGGAACAGCCCAACCGAAGACATGTGCTAAATTCCCAACGTCCCGACTCCTGTGCCTCGAATCACACGCTCGAGAACTAGGATCGAACGATATCATGACTTCCAGCCGTGTTTCCATTCGTGTTGGCGTCCAAAACGAGGAAGCACGTCAATTTCTTCGTACCACCGAAGATAGTGGCGCTTCTCTAAACCGGTCATAAGCGCTTCACAAGTGTGCTGCTGCATGCAGTGATGTAGCGCGTGAGGTACCGAGTATCAGGTACGGATGGTGCATGCCAGCCACCCTGTCTTAGACAAAGCCAGTCGCAAGGCTTATCATCAAAACGCAATGGAAGTTCAGCCCGGTGGCAGTGGTTCGTACATGCTCCACAGGACATGACTGCTGCTACAAAGGCGTCTAACAAAGTGCAATTAGCTACTGTCGCAGCTGGCCGCACCGACAGTCGACGAAATATGGTGTCGACTAGCCGTAGCGGGGTGCGCACGCTTTGGCGATGGTCGAAACTCCATCGAAGGTGTGTGTTCTACGACTAGCCCCATGCCGTTACTCCCCCCGAGTAAGCATTCTGGCCAGCGCCACGCTTTGTTTTGGCTCCCCGCATTAGGAAGGAGCGAGAAAATACGAGCGGAGCGTAATAACGCCAAGAGCGCTTTTGCACATCCTTCAATGTCGCAGTATTGAGGTGTTGGGAGACGGTCACGCCCGTTTGCAGTCGAGCTGATGGTCGGAATGCATCGCGCAAAAGATTTTTGGTGAAAGAGCAGGGCAAACGGCACACTTTAACCTCGAGATCCAGCATCGCAATCTCTTGGCGGTGCAAAGCTTTCCAAGATATCTCGTCCACTGCTTGGTAGATCTTGTCGGCGCCCTTAGTGTATCTTGCCGAGGCTTGTGCATTGACTCGCCTCTGGGCAGTGATTGGCGCGCGCGGAAGATGTTGCAGTAGTTATCGCGCACGCGCCTGGGTGAATTGGGGAAAATGAATGGCGGTGGCAAGGCGATTGGCATTGTAGACCTGCCGCATCAAAGCTAGGTTACGGCGTTTATCTGTTACTATTACGACCTCCTTCCTGATCGGCCACTCTCAGGCGGCCAGTCCGGGCACACGACACGAGCTACGCTTTGCGTGCTTTCACTTCAAATACCCATAAACCAGGGCTGCCCAAAGATCTTCTCTTCGTTGTCGCTCCCCACTACACCACCCCACCTCACCAAGTCTACCAAATAGCACGACCATCACCATGCCTGTTGGTGACAGCGATGCAGTGGTAAGTCATACAGTGCCCTGTAATTTTCCATGTGCTTGTACTTACATCCCTGCAGCAAGCCGTTGGCTTGGACCCGGCTCTCATCGATGCTTCTGGTGATCCACAGCGCAAGAACCCCGCCTTTCACACAGATGAAGCACCGCCTTTCCTCTTCTCCGAGGGCAAGGCTACTCTACAGGAGAGCTATCTCAGTGACGACAGCCTCCCCACCGAGGAGGAGCTCAACACTCTTGAGCGCGTCGGTGCTGGCATTCCCTGGAGGATCTATACCATTGCCTTCGTCGAACTCGTGGAGCGTATGTCCTACTACGGATGTGTCCAGGTCTACTCCAACTTCATCGCTAAGCCTCGACCCACACCAACTGGTATGGCCATTGACCCTCACGATGCCGATGCTCAGCCTGGTGCCCTTGGCATGGGCAAGCAGGTCGCTTTCTCTCTGACTACCTTCAACGCTTTCTGGGTTTACACTTGCCCTCTATTCGGAGCTTGGATCGCCGACACCTACCTTGGACGCTACAAGACTATCCTCTACTCGGTCATCGTTGCTGAAATTGGCCACATCATTCTCACTGTTTCCGCTATCCCCTCGGTTCTGGACAACGCGAAGGGTTCGCTGGCTTGCTTTATCATCGGTCTACTCGTTATGGGACTCGGAACTGGCACCTTCAAGCCCAACATCTCGCCCCTGATTGTTGAGCAGCTCGAAACCGACAAGCTCCAGGTTGTTGAGAGGAACGGCAAGCGGGTCATCATTGACCCTGCCATCACCGTCACTCGTGTCTACAACTATTTCTACCTGTTCATCAACATCGGTGCTCTGGCTGGTCAGCTCGGCATGGTGTACGCTGAGCGCTATGTTGGTTTCTACCTCTCGTACCTCATTCCCACCATCGCCTTCCTGTTGGCCCTTCCTGTTCTGATCTTCTGCAAGAAGAACTACATTCTGCGTCCTCCAAGTGGCAGCGTCATGGGACCTGCGCTCAAGCTCCTCATGAAGGCTCTCGGTACGAGGAATTTCAAGAACTGGAACGACGGCAAGATGTGGGAATCTATCAGGCCTTCAGCTCTCGGTGCCAACAAGCCATCTTGGTACAACTTCGATGATGCCTGGGTCGATGAGGTCGCCCGTGGCTTCCGTGCTTGCGGTGTCTTTTTCTGGGTCCCGATCTTCTGGCTTGCCTACCGACAGATGGATTCCAACCTGACCCAGATGTGCTCGAACATGTCACTGCACGGAATTCCCAACGATCTTCTGTCCAACTTCGACCCTATCGCCATCATCATCCTCGTGCCCAGTAAGTTGTTTGCTCTGATATTTCGACATCAATACTGACAAGACACCAGTCCTCGATACCTTCGTTTACCCCTTCCTTCGCAAGAGAGGCATCAGGTTCACTCCCCTGAAGAAGATCTGTGCTGGTTTTATCGTCGCCGCCATGTCCATGGTCTACGCTTCTGTCCTCCAGTACTACGTCTATAAGACATCTGGCTACTACGACGACCCAGCCACGGCAGACAAGGAGGGCTACAAGTCCCCCATCAACGTCTGGGCTGTCATCGGCATCTACATCTTAATCGCTACTTCTGAGATTTTCGCCTCTGTCACAACGCTCGAGTACGCTTTCACCAAGGCTCCCAAGAATATGAGGTCTCTGGTCATGTCTGTCCAGCTCTTCACCACCGCCTTCTCTGCTGCTCTCGCGCAAGCTTTCACTCCGTTGACCCTCGACCCTCTTGTCGTCTGGAACTACGGTGCTGTTGCCATCATTTCGTTCGTTACTGGTGTCCTCTTCTGGATTGCTTACCGCAAGATGGACAAGGAGGAAGACCAGCTCAACATGCTGCCTACAGGTCACCTTGGCAACGCCGCTCAGGCGGAGGATGTCGAGCGCCGCATCAGTGTTGCTGCCGGTATGGACGAGAAGAAGGCTGGAAGCTACTAAGTGTATGCACCTGCCTGTCGTCTGTCGCCCGTTGAGTACTCGATGTCCCATCCTGTTGGTTCCGAGATCGCGCTCGCTTGATTCACGACTTTATATTGTGCTTCGCATCACGAGAAGCAACGAAATGTAATGTCATAGCTACCTAATACCCAATTTCGTGACCAAGAGTCAATTACTATCAATAATTTCGTGCACTTTTGCAACCATGTGATTAAGCATCAAATGGGCGACGACCACACTTACAATTATCGAAGTCCGCGCAGCACAACTCTTGTACCTGTACCAGAGATATCCTCGGTGCACCAGCCGAACGTGTAGGACCCATGCTTCGGCCCACGTCCGACCATGCCACCGTCACGACCTGCCCATCACCTCGCCATCGCCTTCCGTTCTTGGCTATCCTATCGGTAACCGCACCCAGCCCAGTGCAACACCAACCCACAATTCTTTCAAGATCCAGCGAAACAGACGTCATGCCGATCTGCGCGCTGATCATTCCCACATTTACCCCGCACATCGCCCGTCGAAGCGCTCGCTTCCCCAGATAATCGTGCAGCGACCCACTCAGCGATGCACCTTACTCGCTGTTCACGCGTTGAGATGCAAGGCGAAGATGCAAGGGCCGGATATGGTAAGCCGTACACGAGTATTTCGGAGGTAGAAATAAGCCAAAGATGTCTTAAGAGTTGATGACTGCCATGAAGGACGCATCACGGACTCCCAGCCATCTCCTACATCCTGCGACGAAGCCTTGTTGCAAGAATGGCGTCTACAGGTATCGATGAGAAGCACGGCGCGACGCTCGACAATGAGCAGCGTACCGAGATCCTCAATGCCGAGAAGGCGTCGACTTCGTCTGGCGAGCTAGAGGCGCAACATGTCGAGCTTGACGAGGCTGAGGCGAATCGCGTGTTGCGCAAGGTCGACTACCGTCTTGTGCCTGTGCTTTCCTTGCTCTACCTCGTTGCGTTCATTGACCGCTCGAACAGTAAGTCAGCAACACTTGTTCTTGTCTGCACTTACTGATATATCGCAGTTGGTAATGCAAAGATCGCCGGCATGGACGTCGACCTGAAGCTGCGCGGCCTCCAATACAACACCGCCGTAACCCTCTTCTTCGTGCCCTACACCCTCCTCGAAGTGTAAGTCATCAATTCGATTTATACTTTGTGTGGTATTGTGCTGAAGCCGATTTAGCCCGTCAAACATCGTTCTTAAGTTGATGAAGCCAAGCCATTGGATGGCTATCCTGATGTTCACATGGGGCTTGGTGATGACGCTCATGGGCCTTGTGAACAGCTACGGAGGTTTACTCGCTGGCCGATTCTTTTTGGGAGTAACGGAATCGGGCTTCTTCCCAGCGGCGACATTTTTGCTGACGTTGTGGTATCGACGCTTCGAATTGCAGCGACGTATGGCGGTCTTCTATGTTGCTGCTTCGCTGGCGGGTGCTTTCTCTGGTCTTCTAGCCTTCGGTATCGAGAAGATGGATGGGATTGCTGGTCGATCTGGGTGGCAGTGGATCTTCCTGATTGAAGGCTTGATTCCAGTTACGCTGGCCCTGGTCATCTGGAAGATCCTGCCAGACAGTCCCGAGACCGCGGCCTTCCTTACTCAACCTGAACGGGACTTACTAGTCCGCCGACTGCAGGATGATTCTGGTAGCGGGCAGGGCAAGGCTACAAACAACGATAAGATGGGCAAGAAGCACATCGTTGCTGGTCTCTCTGATTGGAAGATCTGGGCTGGCGTTGTCATCTTCTGGGGCAATACTGTTGGTGTTTATGGGTGGGTATCATGCTTCCACCTATAAGAGAGTTGAGATGCTAAGATAAACACAGTTTTACCGCTACAGTCCCCACTGTCATCAACGGTCTCGGCTACTCGAGCGCAAACGCTCAACTCCTTACGATCCCCGTCTACGTCTTCGCCGCCATCGTCACACTCATCTGGGCTTGGGGTTCTGACCTGACTCAGAAGCGTTCCCCATGGATCATTGGCGGCTACTGCATCGCAATCGTGGGCTTCATTGCTCAACTTGCGATCCCACATCCCAAATATCCCGGTGTCACATATGGCTTCCTCTTCCCAGTCGCGGCTGGGTTGTACTGCCCATTCACCTGCCTTGTCTCCTGGGTCGCAAACTCCTTGGCGCCCAGCTCGAAGCGTGCTGTCGGTATGGCTCTACTCATCTCAGTCGGAAACATGGGCGGAATCATGGGCAGTAACATCTATCTTGCTCGCGAGAAGCCGAAGTACACCACTGGTTTCGCGGCTAGTTTGGCAATGTGTTGTGCAGCTATCGCTATGACCCTTGTGCTGCGTTGGGCATATGCTAGAGAGAACAAGAAGAGGGATCAGCTGATCCAAGAGCACGGAGAGGAGGCGATCAGGGCAAGGTACACAGAAGAAGATTTGTTGATGCTGGGAGATAAGAGTCCGTTCTTCAGGTATACTCTATAAGTTGTATGCAGTTGCACGGAGTTATCGAGTTATTTTGGTTCTAAAACACCGGTCGTGAGAATGCAATCGGTGCATCACTGCCTGATCAAGCTGAATGCTACACGTGAGCGGTGTTTCCAGGCACAGTTTGGCCAGGCTCACTTAACAAGATTCTCGATTCGATGTCATTTGTCCGCTCCTTCCAAATCGTTCAGAAGTTCATTGTGTCTGCATCCTTGACTTGCACTAATGAGACATGTATCTTATACTTAAGGTGAAACTATGTGCGCTTTAGATATCACTAATATCTTGTCCTCTGAATTGGAATTTAAACCGAAGCATAAGGCTATGCTGGAATACCATGTTACTTTTGCTGTTATTATGTAACTAGAACTGTAGCTAACGCAAATAAAGGTGATACCCTTAAACTCTGCCTGCTGTAGCAAAGTATATAACTTACACGCGATCGAACCGGCGACCTTCGAAGTGTGGCTCCCACCTTTGAAACAGTAATCAAGTAAGCCGTCCAGTCATGACGGTCGACCTGGATAGTTAAGTTCCTTCAAATGCAGGATTTCACCGCTAGACGCGGCTGGTTCGGCCGTGAGTCTCTCCGGTCCATTGGGGACGTTCTCCAAGTCAGAAGCTAGTTCTTCAGCTTTTATTGTGCTTCTCACTAAGGCCTGCATGTATTCATGAAGGTGTGCAAAATAAATCATTGGTTTGTATCGGCTATGGTAGCGACTGGGGGATGATTCTTCTCGGATAAGCTGATTGACTTGCGTCAGACTATGATAAGTCCAGCGACCGCACTCAGGACCAGCAACTATCTGACGCTCTTCTTTCTTGTGATTGAGTTTGATTCAATTGTAGTTATTGGGTTCTGAGGGATCTGCGTACGATTCCTCGCTGTGTAGTGTGATGTCGTAGATAAGGTTGCGCAACTCTGCGACCATGTCAGCCACCCGCATGAAATGAAGCTCTGTACACAGCTTGCTGCCTGGTGGAAGATCTAGGAATCGAAAGACTAAAGACGATGTCGCTGTGCCTTCACCTATGCCGCACATTGCGGCTCGGTCGATGATCCGATTTCTGTACGGGAGATGCTTCCAATGTCAACAGGTTAATGATTTGGTTGGGTATATGGGGGTAGTGTTCGGTTGCGGCTGGTCAGAACAGGTGAAAGCGAGCAATGACATCAACTTTGGAGACCGGACATTACGCATATCAGATGCCAAGGATCAAACACTACGCTGCTGCTTCGCTTGCTCGTTCATGATGAGGCTATCTGTGGGTTCTATTCGTTGTCACTTAATAAATCTACATCTCGTATAACATTTGGATAACGATCCGGAGAACGATCGCAGGCAATACGCATACGACCAGTGCTACCCATAATAACACCATCCCTCTGCTAGAATGGGTTGTGCCCACATATATTGCGAAGATAAGAGCGAGTGGGAGTGCCCAGAACACGAAGAGATTAGTTCTCTGAAGCCCGATAACGAAAGCTCGTATGCAGACCACATCGATGACTATCGATGCGACCAGTGCGATCAGCCACCACAACTCTCGTCGGGCCCATGCCTTCAAAGTCCATTCGTTGTCTTCGATGACCCCTTCCTGCTTTGAAAGCAAAGCAGTGTCGTATGCTACCGCGCCACCGCGAAGGTCTTTGGTGATGCGCTGACGAAGGGTCGACTCCTTCATCTGACGCGCATCCTGTGCTTCCTCGGTGGCAACAGATGACAATTGATCGTGCATTGCATCCGCCAGCTCAAAGACAGCTTTGTACTCGCCCGCCACATCTTGTCGCCCCCGCTGCTTCATGGTGACCTTAGCTGAAGCCCACATGATGGTGACTCCGATTGTCCAAACCCAAAGCAAGGTCATCATGATGATGAGTTGAATGAACGAGAAGCCCCATTGGTAATCCTAGATGAAATTCTAAGCATTGAAGAGACTCACCTGCGTTGTATCAGCTTACCTTCGTTGGTTGACAGATACCATTTGTGTATATGTTATCGTAGGTGAAGTGCTCGCCCGATGCAAGGCCGATACAGAATACATGTTCGTTCGATCCCATGTTGAGAAGTCGCATAGGAAGCCGAAAACAGCCGTGAGGCCGCTGAACCAAACAAAGGCCAAAAGCCATAGACAGCCGCGATCCGATCGCACATAAAAGTCGCGTCGCGCCTGACGCTGGTTGTCAAGCCAGAATGTTTTCACATTTGAGGGGGATCTCTTGATAGTCGATTGAGCTCGCACGCCCACCCAGGACATGTAGCTGGAGGTGCGCGACTGAAGGAGAGGCTTAATATCCATCATGGTGAAGGAGCTTGCTACACAGCGTCTATGTGTCTTGCATCAAGCTAAGGTTTCTCGATCGCAGCAACGTTTATGGTGTCGATATGGTCTCCGGCACGATTGGGAAATGTGCAGTGGCAGCAACACGCCGCAGGAGGGTACATGAGGCACCATCGTCGTTAATAATGTGCTGGACGCCTGAGCAGCAGTCGTGGTGTTGATCTACACCTGCGCTTGCCAATATCCTGTGTGGCTGGGGAAAGCGCTGACGGAAGTGGACAATCGTTGAGGACCGCCCCCACTTCATCAGGCGTACAACCCCAAAACCATAGGTTAGCGCGAACGCATGTCAGCTCTCCTTGGTGTCATTTCGTGACGGCGTGCTTGGAATTTAAAAGATGCCAGGGGCTGAGTGAGATTGATGCCATTCTTAGCAGAATGTTGCACAACTGTATTAACTGATGGTATCCAGCAATCGAATCCTTCGACATCCTCGGAGACGCCATTTGCATGGACCCGCAACCAGCATCGATCATAATGCTCTATCGTAGACCGTGAGTTGTCGCAGGCTGACCATGATACTGTCATAACAATGTTTGACTGAGCATCTGGCATTCGCGGTCGTCATTACGCCTTCCTTGCGTGCTGATGTTCAGCTTGTGGGTGCTG
The DNA here is from genome assembly GCA_021642125.1 of Nothophoma quercina. Classification (NCBI taxonomy): domain Eukaryota; kingdom Fungi; phylum Ascomycota; class Dothideomycetes; order Pleosporales; family Didymellaceae; genus Nothophoma; species Nothophoma quercina. The sequence continues at coordinate 173,206 of JAKIXB010000048.1, read as the reverse complement.
AAGCTTTCATCGAATGCCATCCTCCCACCTGCCTACACCGCTATCCCTCTTGCTCCCCTCATTCGCTTGCCCAGGCGTAAAAAGCTCCGCACTCAAGACCAAAACAGCAGGCACAACAGCCAAAGCATCAATCGTCCCACTGCGTTTCCGCTTGCTCTCGTGGTCGAGGTTCATCATCGCAGCAACCTCCTTGTTCCTGACTTGCTTCTTGATCCTTGGCCATTCCTCGCTTGCTCTCTCTGATGATATGGAGCCGCTGCGGCGACGGAACGATGAGAGAGATGATAGTGATATCGCGCGCGATCGTGACTTTGGTGGTGGTGATAAGGTTGCTTGAATTTGTTTTGGTGGAGCTGGAACGGCGGGCAAAGGTATGTTGATCTCAGTGTACAGAGGGCTCTCTTCCTTCTCCGTCTTTGGGGATGAGAGAGGTACAGTGAATGGCGACAGTTCAGGCGCGGCGTCTGGCGTTGTCATGGCAGATGTTATGGAGCTGAAGTCGCAGAAAGGATCGACATGGGAGGTGACGACCTCTGTGCACATATTACCAGTATTCATTGTTTCGAAGCTGATGCTCGTGGTCGGATCGATGTTGATTAATGGGGGAATCGGCGTTGCTTAAGATGTCGTTGCGTTTGTCGCGCAGCACCCAAGATCACCGCACAGCCACGTCAGGCGTCCGTCTGTTGGATTGCAGCGCAAAGACTTAACAACAAGCGTGACAAGACGTCGAGCTAACGCGCAAAGGTTGGAGTCAAGATCCAAACTTTACTCAAAGTCTTCAGAGATCGCTGTCGCATCCAGCAAAATCCTCGTTTTCGTTTGCGTATTCGGGCGTTGTCCGGACGAGGAAGTTGAGAGCAAAATGAAAGATAACAACAGCAACTCAGGGCGGGCGCACATAGCGCCTCCATATACTCTGAATCCTTCATCTGTCCAGCTGACCGTCATCTTGAAACAGTCATCGGCGTTCACCCAGCCTCAGCTGCAGTAAGCTGAGGTCGCAATCTCGGTTGCCGCATAGCCGGATCTGACTATACTTAGTGGGGCGCAGCAGCGGCTGTCGCGAGAAAAACGGGCTTGGTCCTGCGTGTTTGCCCGAGCGTGAAGCTGATCGCGACAACATGATGGGTTTTCAAGGACGAGACGGGAAGCTGCATGTACCGGGAGGGTAATGATGATTCGGACGCGATGGGGTCTTGAAAAGTGGTGCAGCGCATCGACCAGCAGTATTGGAAGGAATTAGTCTCGACGTGTCTGCTTACTCCCTAGTACGGATACTCATTTACGAACATGAGCTTGCTTTAAGTACAGTAAAAAGAGCGGAGATATACTGACTGGTAGTCGGTCTGGCGTCTGCTGGGATCAAGAACACCCGTAGCCCTGCACCTCATAAGTGTATCCATACCGGCCGCCAGCCAGCAGAAAGCACTGTGCTAACACCTTTCCTCGGCAATTTTCAAGATGCCTTTCGAACCCACCAAGAACTTGCAGCAAGCCGGGGCGCGTGTAAGCTCTCCTCATCCCCAGAACCGCTCCAAGTTGCGGGCAATGTTGATCGCCCCCGCTGCCGATTCGAGTACAGCCCTGGTGAAGAGCAGGGCGCCAAAGTCTTCTTCAAAAGCTTCAACATTCCAGAGATTGCCTTTAGCCATTTTGAGTACAGATCCAACATACCCCATGTGGGATAAATGCCTGATCATCTGGGCAATCTGAGAGGTCAGGAGGTACTTGTCGTCCGCGGGTAGCTTTCTGCCCCATTTCTTCGACCCACGGTGTCCGTTGACCGACATTTTCGATGGCCCGTGTATCGAAGGTCGAGTGTACAGGGCGTGTGCGCATATGCCAAAATCGATACATGTGACGACGGTTGTGATGATGATACTCGTGTTGGACGGCTCAGTTACAACGAAGCGAGCCATTTTTCTGAGACGTGGTCAGTACAGAAGCGAGGGTACGTGGAGGTATTGGGGAAACGATCGGGGTAAAAAGGGTGAGCTACAACTTTTGCGTGGGGCTTCTTGGACCGGAGGTGAAGCAAACGGACAGTGCGCGTACGGTACCTGCCCTCCACCTGCCCGGGTGTCCAGACTACCCAGAGCCATTATCAACATCTTATGAATATACCAAGACATATTCTCCCGACTTCAATTACGAAGGACGTTTTGTTGGTGTTGGTAAGAATAATACTACGTGTGGTAAATGAAGTTTAATCATGCCATCCTACAGTAACATACACGCTCACTTGAACTGATCTTCCGTAACACCCTTACCCATCGCCGCCGTTGAACTAACGCCGCCAGAAACCATCTTCAGCAGACCGTCGACGTAGTTAGCACCACTCCATTTCTGGTGTGTCAAGACCTCTACTCCATGCTCCGCCTCAGGCTCTTGAATGATCTCGCCGTAAGCGCGCATACCCTGCTTAGCGTAAGCCTTGGAGAAGGTATCGGCCATGAGAGCGGTCTGGTGCAGTCCCGCAAGAGTAATGAACTGCCAGCAGTAACCGAGGGCGCCGAGACGCTTGATGTAGGTTTCTTGTTCGTCGCGAGGCATGGCGCTCTTCCAATTGAAGGATGGTGAAAGGTTGTACGCAAGCCTAGCGCATAGTCAGTAAAGATGAATCTATCATGTGCAAATATAACATACTTTTGCTCTGGCCAAACAGCGTGAACACCATCAGCGAATTCCTTCGCTTGGTCGTAGAGGGGTTTCGCCGACTCCATCCAAATCATGTCGCAGTATGGTGCATAGGCGATGGCGCGGTTGATAGCAGTCTGGCAGCCGCCCTGGTACCTGTAGTAACCCTCACGTGTTCTCGCAGCATCCCAGTTGAAGAACACATCGACGCCTGTAAGACCCTTGGCGATTGCACGAGCCTCCTGGTTGCTCTTGCCCTTGCTTTGCTCGTTGAATTGAGCAATCAGTTCCTGTTTGTTGACATGGACACCAGCGTTGATAGTGTCTGCTACAGCCTCATGAAAGAGCTTCAGGTGGGCTTCCTTGGTCCAAGCATCCTCAATCGCCTGAAGTTCTACGCCGTTCTTTCCAGCTTGCTCGGCAGCGTACATGAGGTCGCTCAGAGGCTGAATCGCGGGGTTTGTTACACCTAGAATGTAGTGGTGGTCGCGAGGATCGATCGTCGATGTGATGAGGGTGGCAGCTTCCGAATCGGTACGGGCAACAGCCAGGAGATCACTACCCATGATGTCGGCCTGGGCTCGGATAGCGACCAGACGGTTGATGTGCTCGCTGATCGGTACCAGGACCTTTCCTGCCATGTGTCCGCACTTCTTTGTTCCTGGTGCCTGGTCCTCGATGTGAATACCAGCAGCACCCTTCTCAACGAACAGTTTCGTGAGTTTCATGATGGCTGTCAGTCCACCGTGACCGGTATCTGCATCAGCGATGATGGGTCGCAGGTAATCAATCTGGCGCAGCTTCGCACGGTCGGCCTTGGATGTAGTGATGCGCTCCTCGCGCTGCTTTCGATCGTGGAACAGCTGCGCCTGGAAAAGGTGGCCAACCTTGTTGGGAACGGTGGTCTATTATAATCAGCTTGGTGATTGTGCTCGAACAGCAATTAACTTACGTAGGGGTAATCTGCCAAATCTGGACCAGGCTCATCGGTCGACGAAGCTGTCGAGGAGCATTGCCAACCAGAAACGTACACTGTGTCCAGGTACTTCGCCATCTGCGTGACCATCACAGGGTCGAGGCAACCATATGTGAAGCTAGTATCGTGGTTCTATTCAATCTCAGTGATTGCGTCGTCGTTTGCTAGATAATTGCCGTACCTTGAAACGATCCTCGACAGTGTTCCATAGCTTTTTCGACAATGTGTTCCCTGGATATTGAATCTTGATATTTCCACGCTTCGCAACGATTTGCTCGGCTGTGAATGGTCTCTTTGTGTATCTCCATCTTGAGTCAGTCCACCACTGCTTAACCTCCTCGACTTCCTTCTGGTACTGCGCCTCTTCGGCGTCAGCGTGAGACATTATGTAGATGTATGATGGGTATTGAGAGTGACGTATGGTATGAAGAGGCTCTGAAGCGTCGATAGTTTGCTGATCAAATAAGGAGAACAGCAAAAGGTGGTGTAAAGGTCTTTTAGATCAATGACAAGCAATGATGACAATTTCCTAGTTTCAACTCCTAACAGCCGGGCAGCCAAGTCTCTTAAGTAGAATCGCAGATCTCACAGCTACCCCAGAGCTAAGTTAGCACGCTCATGAATTCCAGTCATAGAGCTCGGGAAGGTCCGGCTGAAGGCACCATTGGGCCGACCGCTGGTCCCGAGGAAGCTGGCATTGAATCAGCGGCCAGCACGCGCTACTAACGCTTGAGCGTTGTAAAAAGTTCCCTCGGCCCAAAGGGAAAGCGCACGACTGAATGCGTGACTGGTGCAGATCCGGTGGATGAGAGGACCATCGGACAGGAGCTTGGACAAGGATGACGTTGTTTGCCAATTACTTGGGGCTGGACTCAGCTTTGGACAGTACATTTAGCTCAATGCCCTTCCTCAATTGCACTGTTGCTTACTCTGCAGTGGTGGTTTTGGTGGCACGCGACCTGCGTGCAGCTTCACATGTCGACGTGAGCGCATTCTTTTGTTCGCTGCATGACATGTGAAGGTGCAGGTCCTCAACCCCAGATTTCGATGCCGGGCGCGCTAGGCCGTTAAGATTAGCCCCGCATAACCTCGGCTGTCGAATTCGGTATGGTGTAATGATGGCCAGACCATTTGACAAAAGCATCACGATGATGAAGCTTATGGGATTTGAGAACGATGCTGATGATGCCTCAGGCCGGCTTCGGAACGGTCAAATTTGTGATTCTTGATAGTTCGCGACGACGATTGAGGATGATTCTGTCGCAACAAATGCCGCACAGCTGTCAAGCTGTCAGCCACAGTTCCGCGTACCCGGAAAAGCGTGTGTTTTCCGTCATCTTATTCCTGCAGCACATCCTTCGTGGATGTATCTTGAGACGTGTTCGATACGTACTATTACAGCTATGGATATACACTAATGATAGCCTTTTAGCAGCCCGTACGCATGGCTCGCAGTGGCTGCCGCAATACCTTTCATCAACAGCGACCAGTCCTGTTCGAGCAAAGCATGCCGAGTGAACCCACTCGAACCCGACACCTGTCGTGCAGCAATGTAGCACAGTATGGTCCTCAAGGTCCAGTCAAATAAGCTGACGAATTGAGGAAAGCCAAAGAATAAACGCTGGGCAAGGAACAGCTTCGTGACTGTCCTTCTGTACTCGCCGGCGGACGTATGACCCTGTTGGCTCCTCACAAATAAGTCCATGTCTGAGAACTTTACTGCACGGATGTCTTCGATACGAAACTCGGAACTTTTCGGGGTAGCGTTGTATGCAGGTTCGGCCGGGGCACATCGCAGCTTTTTGAGTAACGACCAGCTCAGCTCATTTGGTGGACTTTTCCGAGTAGTCTTCTTCGAGCTCGCAGGAGTAGACTGACTCAGCAACTGTGCAAGCAGCTCTGGGCGGGACACCCAGCAGGTCCGGTTCTTCTCATCGGTAAAGATGCATTCACGATCAAACGCCTCCGAAGTGCAAGTGTAGTGGACGATACGTGAGTAGAATGCCGGCGTCAGAACGCGGATCTCCAGCTCATTAACCACCTCGCCTCGAGGTGGTCGAGTGAAATCGATGTTCTGTTTAGGTATCTCAGGTATCGTGGTATGGAGTGTGATACGGAAATCATCTTGGGCTGAGTTAACTAGGTGAGTCAGGTAGTCGTGAAACACCTTTTGAATCGTGCTACAAGAGTTAGCGTGAACAGATTACGAACAGGGCAAGCCGCACTTACATCTCTGAAGAAGTTGGTAGTCGGCCCAGGCTGGGTGTAAGCACTTCCGGTCGAAACCAGACGTGTAGACTCCGCTTGTAGAACAGATTGACGGCTTCTTTCAGGATGCGTGGGAAAGTCACCAAGCCAACCCACCACCACTTCGATATGAACCGCAGTGCTCCGAAGAAACCAAGATCTTCGGGGTTTAGTGGTTCCCCGACGCAATTGAGGCGGGCTATGACTTTCGCGTGGTCTTTTGATGATTTCAGCGTAATCGTATTGTCAATCATGGGAGTCTCGTAGCCTGCATAGGGGAATGGATTCTGGGCCTTGAGCGCATACGAGCCTTTGCGAGAGTTGAATGGTGATACGTGGAAGTCTTTCATCCAGAGGTCAGTGAAACGTGACTTCGTGCCAATGGATATGTCTGAACCAGTGTCTTCTTCGTGTGTAGAACCTGGAGTTTGTGGCGGGGTGGACGAGCTGGTGCCGTTGAGCAAGTATATTCTTCGCTCTCCAAATGTGTTGTTGACCTCGAGTATCATCTTCTTGAGCTGATGCTCCTGGTCATAGATGTACCAGAATGATACAGGGTTGAATGAATATCCAAAGAAGCGTGGTGCGGTGACTAGGTAGGCATACGACCAGGCGTTGTCATCGATGTTTTGTTCCCTCATGAATGTCTGCAGCTTTCCATAGAATCCGGCTTTACCGTTACCTCGAGACAGGTAGTCGACTGCTCTGATGCGCAGCCACCAGCTGCCTAGCTCTTGATCTGTCCCGGTTGCAACATTGCGCCCATCAGAAGTCACACCACCAGGGATGATTGGAAACCCGCATTGCAAATACGAGTACTCGAACGCGTGGCGCTTCGGGAACATGCGCGCATGTTTCGTTTCACATGGGAAGATCTTGGCTTTTGGATGCTGGAGAGTCCATTTGCTGATGTCTTGTGGTAGATCGATCAGATTCGTATAGTGGTCAGATTTGTGCCGCGATCTGGATCCCAGGAGGGCAAGTGGGACTGTGACCAGAGCAAGGACCATCATCGAAGACCCCACGGTAGTCTCGGGCGCATCCCAGCTCTTTTGCAGGAAATCTTTCAGTTCTTGTCTTGCCAGCCATGCAGCGATAATTCCAAAGGTCCAGCAATCGGTTGTGAGCTGACGGTCTCCAAATAACTCTCGAATGCCTGCACCGAGCGCCCAGGTGGCGAAAGAGGTAGACATCACCGCGCAACACTCACAGACAACACCAAAATCGAAAACGAAGAAGCAAATAGAGCGATAAGGCCGCGAAGGCCACGGAGCACAGTGCGCAATATAATTATGAGATTGTTGCTACAGCAGAGGTCGAAAAGTTCTTGAGACATGTAAATGTCTAGCCTGACACGCACTAGACCGCATCTTGTCTGTCAATGCAGGGGTTTCTATCGCGCCGTCGCCTTATGACCCTGATCAAGTTGCCATGCGATCGCAGGCCCCAAGAACGATCCACGGATGCCCTTTGTGCGTTCTTCGCTCCAAGTGAACTTTCTCGTGGAGGATTTGCATTCCGTACCACGAATGACGATGTTGCCGCACGTCGGCGAACCAGGCGTCGTCCCAAAGAACCGTTTTGAGCGTGTGGCTAGCGAATCAGAAGTGTCACAAGAGAGCTGAGCCCCATAAAACGCTACCATAGCCACAACACCTGGGCGCACCCATCTTCTCCAGTTCCACGGTCACGGTCTCACAATGTTTGGGCCAGATTGCTGATTCTGCTGACGAGGTCGAGAGCGCTCGGATGTTGCACACTCTTGTTGCATGTGGCAGCGACGCACAAATCGGCAGTTGATTTTGTAGCACAGATCCTGCGGGTACCACGGGTTTGTTCGACACCACGCATAAGTTCGGACCTTATCGTCAGACCGAGAGAAATGCGATATATGTTTGTACTCTACAGGGAGCTCGCTCGAACCGATCGTGCTGGCAATCAACGTTGGTTGCGCGCTTGATGCAAATCGCACGCTCATCACTCTGACGTAGACTTGGCACAATTGCTGTGGTGTACAGGGGTGCGAATATATTCCACGATTTCTATGGGGAGTTCGGGATCCCGAGAGCCATGGGGCCTAGCTAAAATTCATGTGTTGCAGTTCTCCGCAAGCTTTCAAGATTGACGACTAGGCAGCACTATTATGTGATGAGTGCCGTCTCGATGCTGACTTCGGTTCAAGCATTGCCGTTGGCTGTCTTCGGTAGACTGTTGTCAATCTGGATCGTGACCTGCACAACAGTCAGCAAACAGGGATCGATCTAATGTGAAACCAGATGTCGTGGGGTTTTTTGTTATTCGTTAAGAGGAGCCTGAACGTACTGGTCCATCATTGACCAGAGCTACATCCATCATAGCAGCGAACTGGCCGTTCTTGACCTTGGCCTCGCCATGAAGACTTTGGATTTGCTTGTAGAAGTGGTCGTACAAAGTCCTCGCCTTCTCACCACTTGCAGACTCGTGGAAGTCTGGCTTGTTGCCTTTCTTTGTAGTAGCAAGTAATGTGAATTGAGACACTGGATCATATCAGTTTTGCATGCTATAGACTTGAGGTGGTACGCACCACACAAGACCTCTCCATCAATCTCTTTTACGTTGTGTTTCCACCGGCCTACTGGGTCCGTTGATTCATCATCCCAGAGCTTGGTCTTCAAGACTTTAGCAGCCATTGATTCTACCTCTTTCTCGGTGTCACGTGCGGACACGGCAGCTAAGACCAAGACACCTTTTCCAATCGACGAGATGAGCTGGCCATCAACAGTCACTGATGCGGACTTGACTCTCTGCAGCACGGCTGTGCAAAGTCAATGGCTAGGCCCCGGGTGGCTTGCAGTACGTACTCCTCATGATGGCGGGGTAGCTTGTGTGCTGTTCAGAAGAGCAAAGGGAGATCGTTCAGGTCTGTCTCTACAATCAAGGAAAGAAAGGAACAACACGTAAACAAAGCATCAATCTGACCGCTTAGACTTGCTTTGATAATGGTAATTGACCAAACCGCATGGACGCGTTGCGGGGATGCACAGGCTAATGCTGCTGCTAATAGATCGACCTTGGCGCGCTAGGCCGTAATCGCGCTACTCAACTGTGGACGCATTCGACCTTCACGCACGCCAGCGCCTGTGACAAACATTGCCCACTCATTGCGACCGAGCAAACGCCCTCGCGCTCGCCGTCGACGCCGCCCTCTTGCTCCCGCCGCAGGAACCACACCAAACACCGTCACACGCAAGCCCTCTGCGCGAGGCTACGCAAACACAATGGCAGCTCGAAAGCTCCAGCAGGAGATCGACAAGTGCTTCAAGAAGGTCGCAGAAGGCGTCGCGACCTTCGAGAGCATATATGACAAGATCATCCAGACGTCAAATCCTTCACAGAAGGAGAAACTGGAAGACCAGCTGAAGAAGGAGATCAAGAAGCTGCAACGGTCGCGCGACCAGATCAAGACATGGGCCGCCATGAGCGAGATCAAAGACAAGAAGCCGCTGTTAGACCATAGGAAGCTGATTGAGACAGTAGGTGGCTGCCAATCGTGGGAGATGATGTCATGCTAACGCTGCGCAGCAAATGGAGAAGTTCAAGGCGGTCGAGAAGGAGATGAAGACAAAGGCATACTCGAAAGAAGGGTTATCATTAGCATCGAAGATCGATCCAAAAGACCGAGAACGAATGGAGATGGTCGAGTTCCTGCAACACATGAACGAAGAACTGGAGCAGCAAGTGGAGAAGATTGAGGCGGACGTGGAGATAATGCACGCCAGCAATAAGAAGAGCAAGAAGTCGGACAACTCCAAGGCCGAACGGATAGCGGAGCTGGAAGAGGCGGCAGAGCGACACAAGTGGCACCAGGGCAAACTGGACCTGCTGCAACGAGCGCTCGAGAATAGCAATGTCGACACTGAGCAGGTCAAGGAGATCGAGGACAGCATCAAGTACTACGTCGAGGAGAACCAGAACCCAGATTTCATGGAAGACGACACAATATATGACGAGTTCAATCTCGATGAAGAGGAGGCTATCTACGGCATGGGCAACGACGCAGACCGAGTCTCTTCACAGGACACACAATCGATAGCAGACGAGCCGGAGGCTGAATCTCGACCGACAATGACCAAGGCGAAATCCGGAGAAGCAGCAGGCGCACGACGGTCGTCCACACAGCTGAAGTCACCATTGCCTGTGTTGGCGACGTTACATACACCGTTACCTGGTGCATCAAATACAACAGCAAGCTCCATGAAACCAGCGCCGATACCGACACGAACGCCAGGAGAGCCACTGAAATATGCATCAGCTGCAGCAGCTGCAGCTGCGAGCGACAAAAACGGTGTAGGGATAGCGCCTCTACCACCGCCACCAGGGTTGGCCTCTGGACTGGCCCCAGGACGTTCGAGTGCAACAGCATCACCGGCAACAGTGAACGCACAACCGGCCTCGCGCCCACAACCTCCCGCTGAAGCACCAGCGCAACCACAACCTTCCAAGTCACCGGCGGCAACACCGAGCGTACCAGCGACCCCTGCGCCAGAGAAGCAAGGCCTGTCACGTGCAGCATCAACGGAAGACACCAAGGCAGCAAGCAAGAAGAAGATACCAGCGCCAGAGTCTGCAGAGGAGGAGTACGAATCTCAGACAACTACCCCGCCTCTCACTAACGGTGAGTCGCATGCTGATGATGAGGAAGAGGAGTCGGTCTACCATCTCCCATCGAGCCTGCAAGACCTGCTCGATTCGTTCGAGGCAACCAAGAACGATATTAGCGCATCTGCAACAAAGCCGCCAGACGAGCGTATGCTGGCAGCATCGATGGCAACCGCACCTGACTCCGCCGATACCGAGGCACCGCGCCACTACCGCCCTCAGAACCCATATCCCTTCACACCATCGCACTACCCGCAAGAACCGTTAGCGATATTTGACGATCCTCGCCTGTACTCCCGTATCGAGACAGATGCCCTTTTCTACGCGTTCTACTACCGACAGAACACATATCAGCAGTACCTTGCAGCGAAGGCGCTGAAGTCGCAAAGCTGGAGATTCCACAAGCAGTATCAGACATGGTTCCAGCGTCATGAGGAGCCAAAGGCGATAACAGAAGACTACGAACAAGGGACGTACAGGTTCTTCGATTACGAAAGCACATGGTGAGTCATGCCCAGCTGAATTGCCTCATGCAAAGTAAAGTCCAGAGACCCTCCAAACCCTGTCAACAACGTTGTCACCTTGACGGCAACGACCTCTCGAATACCTGCCGTTTTCTTCAGCTCCAAGATCTGTTGCCAAGTGCGCTGATAAGCGCTCGGCAAGATCTCGAGCTGACAGACAAAGGTGTTGGCTCTTGAGCGAATTCCGCGTTGAGCAACCTCGACTTGGTTTGGAGTTTGGCTGGAATCTCGATGCATTCAGCGCTTCTGTTCTCCCTGTTCTTTCGCTGACGTATCGTAGGATGAACCGCAGGAAGGCAGACTTCCGATTTGCTTACAAGTTCTTGGAAGATGATCTATGATGGCAACCCCGTTCAGCCCTCAGAAGGTTCTGCTTCGGTAATGGTGGTGCCGTTCTGTATTGAGTATAGGTAGTTTAGGAACGGGTTCCAATGCGGAAACGTACTGTTCGCTTCCCACTCAAGAGACTTACATTCACGCTTGCAGCTCAAGCAACTACTTGCAACAATCCCCTGAGCGGGAGATACGCACTTACCGACTCTTAACTGCGTGGCTAGGCTGTGAAGCTTGCGCTGAAACTTCTCTGGGCCTGTTCCAATGTACAGCTAGTTGCCACTTCGTTGTCAAGAACGACCTGACAGGCGGCGACTGCAGTAAGTGGCACATCGCCTAAGACTGCCGTCTTCCAACCCCCCCCCCCCCCTCAACACACGCACACACAGGAGGGTAAGCTTCAGATGACAATTTTCAATGGCTTTCTCGAAGCGAGTGGTCTTTACGCTTACTGGACTTCGCTTTTACGGGACAAGCTAACATCTTTGTGTTGCAGTCTTCATTTGCTGGCTAATGTTGAGGATATTGTGCAGACCATAGACGCTTCTCGTTGGTGAATTGGCTCAGGATTTACTTCCGGAGTCTAGGTTCTGCGCACGACGATCATCAACCGCGGCTTCGGCAACACTAAGTACATCTTAAAGCCTTGGCCGTCTAAGACGCGCGATTGCAGCTTACTGAGTCGAGTAAGTGCTGACTCTAAGGATGAGAACTAACGTCCTTACGCTGCCCCGAACATCGTGCATTCCGGAACGATGTACCGGAGTGGATCCCTTTTACAATTTCATTTGGCGCCGTTCATGAGTCGTAGATAAGAGTGACATACTCACAGGAGACAAGAGTTGCTTTGCACAGTACGGCAGCATGAGATGGCTGTAAGACTATCAGCGCATACTCATGGAATAGAAATGGTTACAGCGATTTGCATCGGTCACTCCGCCTCTCAGCTACAATTGATGGTTGATGATCAATTCGTGCAGAGCAGCCAATCAACACAGCTGAGCTTCGACCGTATGCCTTCGTTTGCCTTCGATGAACTATTCCCATAACACCCGACGAATCGTTTTGCTCGAAGTTGCGAAATTCCCCGAAAGACCTGAACTACGCTAGTCAGGCAGTAGGAGAGACGCGAGTAACGACAGGCTCCGCAATACTGCGTATCAGGCACGTTCCAGTCCATGGACTCGCCCGGCATACCAGCTTAAATTACGCTTGCTAGATCACGGTCTAAGCCGTGCCGTGGAACAACCTTGCCTTACCCCTCTTATTGTTGGTCAGGCGCCAGAATTCACCAGATGTCAGCCCTATGCAGAGACACGTGTAGAGTATTGTCAATCTGTCTAATCGTGGGATCCTCAGTCCTCAGAATCCTTCAGCTCTCGCGCGGCCTCCCACTGACATGAGGCGCCACCGAATTAGATCTGCTCACCAACCCTATATTCCAAAGCACCTTATTCTCAACGTCATTTTTACTTCGAACTCCACCTACGAACTTGAATCATGTTACTTCAATAAGGCTTGCTTCTGCGCGATCGGGCGAACTGGTGGTACCTGGCGGTGAAAGGACCGCCCAGCGGCTTATACATTGAAGGGCGTTGAAGACTCTGGCCTTTCGTGATGGCAAGATCTGCTACGAGTGAATTGAACGTTGTGGAAGCATTGCACAAGTCTTATCGAGTACGTCGCTAAGACGAGATCTACTATGGGAGAAACTGACACATAGGCTACAGGCTACGCCGCGCAATTCAATGTCTATATATGCACCCGTTCTTCCAGTCGAACACTTCATTCAGAGTAACACAAAAGACCTCGTCGTCGTCTCCACGTATCACCATTCTCGAAACTTGGACATCTCCCGTCCAACAGAACCGCCCCACCTTCTTGAGGATCCTTCTTTCCCTACCATGTCTGGATATGGGGTAAGGGCCCCGTCAGTCCCTGGGCGAAAGAATCAATCTGACCATCTCACAGTATCCCGCATCCTATCCAGAGCCGAGTGACTACTCTGCGGCAGCGTACGCAACCGCGTACCCTGCTGTCCCACAATACACACAGTCACAAATCACCCAGTACTTTGCGCAGTACCAATGCTACCCACCGCAACCGTACCAAATCATCCCGGACTATTGCACACAACATCTCGTACAGCCTAGCATCGAGCCCAACATACACCCTCTGCCGTCACCCATCGCAGCATCTCAAAGCGCCTGTCAGCCAGGCCTCGAAGTGCCCCTGAGCTATGAAGAGCCAACGAATCAGTGGTCCCCGCCGGCCACTCCATACGAACAATCACAGAGTCGAACACAAGCACAGAGCCAGAGCCAAAGTCCAGTAAGGTGAGTCTCGATCAACAACACAATATTGGAGCGGCGCAATTGCAGGGGAGGAACTGACACCAACTAGAGGCAACAGCCGAACCAAGTATGTCCCGTTTTCTCGATCGCCACGCTTTTCTTCCTCTTACTTTGCATCCAACGAGAATCTGACTTTGACCAGAACATGGACCTGCAACGTCACCGGCTGCACCTCCAGCGCCAACTTCACGCGCCTCGCAGATCTGCAGCGCCATCAAGCGACTGTGCACGGCATGGGGAAGCCCGACTTTCCTTGCGCTATTCCGAACTGCATGCGAGTTGGAGACAAGGGGTTCACGAGGCGCGACCACCTGATAGAACACCTGAGGAATTTTCACAAAGTTGATGTGCCGAAACGGAAGGCGGGAGAGAGAAGTGCTTTACCGTTCGGATGGCTCGAGGGAATGGGGGGAGAAGGGAGCAGGAGGAGCGACTGAAGCCTTCTAGCGATTGGAATCATAGCGAGGGCGAAACGGCCGTTTCACTATATACCAATAGGTAGCGTTTTGCAGGCAGCATTGAACGATGGATGAGCTCGTACCAAAGACAGCTCGCACAACTCTTAGAGCAAGGCAAGATGCTTCGTTAAACGAAAAACTCAAGATTAGTTTCTTTCTCTAAATTCTGTCACTCCAGGAACCAGGCTGTATATTCACTCTGCCCATCTCCATACATCAGATTGATAGCTAATCAAATGTCACACTCTACGCCAGCTCCACAACCTTACTAAACATCTCCCGACTGGCCCACGGCCAACACAGCACACAATCCCGAGGACCACCAGCAACACTCCGACACGAAGTCACCGGAGAATATTGGCACGGGCCTTGGATGTACACCGGCGCCCAATATTCTTTTAGAAGCGGCAAGTATAGCAGTAATCTAGCGGTATCAAAGTATTGATACCTATCGCGGCCGCCGGAACGCTACCGAGATCTGCAGATCTGATGAGGGCAACACCATGATAGCGCACTAGAAAGACAGGAATAAACTCATGTATGCGTATCACACGTAAGGGGGCTCGGTCTGAGCCGGAGTGGCAAGTCGAGGATGCGCTGAAGAAACATTGTCCAGATCGAGTCGTGTTTGTATCTTCATATTCGGAAACTTTGGAGGCTCCCCAATGATGTCGGTGATTTAGCTCAAGGACTAGAGACCTTCGATAATTCACTCACGACTCCGATCTTCTTAAGACCATGAGTGATCTCCCAATGCGAATACTCGGTTGATCCTTACTTGACGCGATGAACTTGAGGTGCGTACATAAAGCACCTGCACGGCAACCTCCACTGAGTGGATTCACAATCTAGTCAATAAGGCTCACCAGCCTCATTGGCCAACAGAGACACCTCGAACACATGGCCGGACCACCGTTTGTACACAACTTCTGACTTCGTGAGAGGCTTTGTATGCATATACCGCCAGCCAATCAGAATCTGGCAATACCTGCTTGTTCATCATGCGTGAGAAGATCACGGATTCGATGCTAGAACCATAATCACAGTACTTGGTGACTGACACAAAGCGGTGTGAGCTACATTCCAACAAGTCCGAACCGCTGAGTCTGTCACATGCGGAGATTCTTGTCGAAGGAAGCGGGCCATGACGTGTGACCGTGAGAGGTACTTACACTAGCGCCACACGCATCTTGATCAGGCAGCATGAACCACGAGCAGAGTCCTTCTTTACACTGCGACCTATCGTTGCTCCTACAAACATCCTCTATTCGGCTTCATTGCCACCCGGCTGTGACTCATGTCGTATAAACCTCACATATATCAATACTCAACTGACCTACCCTTGCAATAACTACCTTACCTCCGGTCCCCCGCATCCGCATTCGAACCGCCCAACCGCCAGCGCACACGAAGTGCTGTTCGAAGCATATACACACTCCCAATCCAGCGAAGCCCGCATTATCACCCGCACATTCTTACACACCATGCGCGACCTTCGCAAACAGGCTCTTGAGAGCCACAAGACTCTGTCGCGCAAAGCGCGCTCAAAGATCGCCTCTGGCGCCTCTTCAACAGCCGCCTCACGCACGGCTAGTCGCAACGTGAGCCGCGCTCCATCTGACGACGGCGACGACGGTTACCTGAGTGACGATACCGCTTGGAGGTGAGTTTCGAACATCTCGCACGACTTTTTTTGTTGCTTCCCCACATCGCGTATCGCAGAGTGACATCATAAGCGCAACGCGAATATCGCGCTAACACGTCCATTCACAGCACCAACTCCATCGACGAGATCCTCAACGGCGAAGATGTCCAGATATCGGAGGAGCAATGGAAGTCCGAGCTCAGCGTGCGCATCGAGCAGATCACCAATCTGAAGCGCAGTACGACCGAAGGCCGCGCCGAGAGCCTGGCTGCCTACGCACACATCCTGATGGCGCGCTATGCCAATGAAGAGATCGAGCCTCATAGGCAAGAATTGTTGCAGTCGATACTCCGAAGTATCAGGCAAGAGACTACAGAGCGCGAAGCGGTGAAGGCGCTCAAGGGTACGACGCCATCCCACAATCCCTAAACCACTGCTGACATGGCGTAGCACTTGCCGCAACCATCGTGACCCTCGACACAGGCGACGTCTACGACGATGTTTCAGTCGAGCTCAAGCGCGCAATACAGTCAGAATCCGTTGATGTTCAGGTCAACGCTATTCACTGCCTTGGCCTTGCCGCCTTCTTCGGCGGTGCTGGTGAAGATGAGATCAAGGACCTCATGACACTTTTCCTCGAAATCGTTGAAACAGACGGCGAGTCTGTCGACGCTCACGACAACGGAAATATCGTTGCTGCTGCGCTCGAGAACTGGGGTCTGCTCGCAACGGACGTTGATGACCTAGAGGAAGAGACGGAGGCAGCCATCGAAGCTTTCGTGGATCAGCTTGAGAGCTCGGACGCTGGCGTGCAAATTGCTGCCGGAGAAAACATTGCGCTACTGTACGAGAAATCATACACAGAGCAAGAAGACGACGAAGAGGTTGAGGCAGACGGAGTAGATGAGGATCATCCGGAGTATGTCAAGGGCGGCGAGAAGCTGGTCAAGCGCTACCAGGTGTACCGCAACCAGCCGAAGTTGCTGCAAACTCTCGACGACCTGGCCACTGTATCCTCGCGAAGGATATCGAAGAAAGACCGCAAGACTCTACACGCAGGGTTTACAGACATCCGCAACTCTGTCGAGAAGCCATCACGCGGGCCTGGATACTCAACGGCGATCGATCAGGAGAGTGGACGAGCATACGGTGCGGGCCGCATGAAGGTCAGGATCAACCGCAATCTTGAGGTTAGAATCGACAAGTGGTGGAAATTGCTGAGGCTGAACGCCCTGCGAAGGATGCTCCAGGGAGGATTTGCGTACCACTACGAGCAGAACGAGGTCGTCTCGTCAGCCCTGCCGTTCTCTATGGGTCGTGGCAAGAGCTGGTGAGCCGGTTTCAGGTTTCATGACGTTGCATTTTTCTGTTGGCTCAGCATATATACCTGGTTTGTACGGCGTTGGAACTACCCATTCATATCCACTGTTTCAAATAGGCGCATTCACAAAAGCAGATATGGAGTCATTCAATCACATGGAGTTGCCGTTACGGACATGGTCGAAACTGTGCACGGCCTACAAGCCAGGCGTCAGCCCCGCGGTTGCCCCTCATCCAGCTATTGTTGATGTTTACAAACTGCAACAGGATTTCTTCTTGACTTCTGTTTGTTTAAGACTGAATATCTTAGCTTGACTAGATCCTTGCATGTGATTCGAGAATCCTAGTGACCGCTCTTTCCAGGCTGCAAACGATGGTCGTACACGGCGCAAGGCGGGGCGCGCGGCGGGAAGGCTGTACACAGCTTCGTAGAACTTTCTGGCAGCTTTATCGGAGCTTTTCTCCAACCTCATTCCACAGCGCAAACCTCACTTGACACCAGCGCAGCTTGCTACTTTACGAGATTTCCCTCAATTGCATACACAACAACTTCGAATCTTTGCAAAGCAACACCTAAGTGACCATGGCTGACAGTAAGCACTCACTATTGTAAGCGAACGCGCAACCGCTGACACTTTACAGAGCGCACTCGCTGCTTCTTTGACATTGCCATTGGCGGCGTCAAGGCTGGCCGCATTGCCTTCGAGCTTGTATGCTGTCCTCGGCCTCTTTTCACCAACCACTAACAACCACAGTACAACGACATCGTCCCCAAGACCGCCGAGAACTTCCGCGCACTATGCACCGGCGAGAAGGGTGTTGGCAAGGCCGGCAAGCCTCTTCACTACAAGGGCTCGGGCTTTCACCGTGTCATCAAGGGCTTCATGATCCAGGGTGGAGACTTCACAGAAGGCAATGGCACAGGTGGTGAAAGCATCTACGGCGAGAAGTTCGAAGATGAGAACTTTGAGAAAATTCACGACAGACCATTCCTGCTGAGCATGGCGAATGCTGGACCTGGTAAGACAAGTACCAGGAAGAGGCACTGGACATGGCTGACGTAATGCAGGCACCAACGGCTCGCAGTTCTTCGTCACCACCGTCCCCACACCGCACTTGGACAAGAAGCACGTTGTTTACGGCGAGGTTATCAACGGCAAGAGCATCGTACGACAGATTGAGAACTTGAAGACACAGAGTGGTGACAAGCCATGGCAAGATGCTACTATCGTTGGTGAGTAACGGTCCCAGTGCACCTACTGGTAGTAGAGGTTAACATGTCCCAGACTGCGGCGAGCTCACAGGCGATGAGTACGAGAAGGCGACCGAAAAGACCCCCGACGTTACTGGCGACCCATACGAGGACTTCCCCGAGGATCAGAAGCCTGGCGAGGAAGAGTGGAAGGGCGAAGAAATCCTGAAGATCGCGACAGAGCTGAAGGACATGGGTAACGCTGCATTCAAGAAGCAGGACCTCCACCTCGGAATCAAGAAGTACCAGAAGTCGCTCCGCTACCTGCACGAATACCCTGCGCCGCAAGACAACGACCCAGCAGACCTGTGGAAGAGCCTCCAGGCGCTCAAGATCACTGTATACTCCAACTTGGCTCTTCTCCAGAACAAGACCAACCAGCACAACGAGGCTGCTGAGAGCGCGACCAAGGCGCTTGAAATCGAGGGCATTACAGAGAAGGATCTGGCCAAGGCATACTTCCGGAGAGCAACAGCCAAGGTCGGCAAGAAGAACGAGGAGGATGCGCTGGCAGACCTGAACGAGGCTATCAAGTACGCGCCAGGCGACGCGGCAATTGTGAAGGAGCTGGATATTGTCAAGAAGAAGGTGCAGGCCAGGAAGGAGAAGGAGAAGAAGGCGTACGCCAACGCTTTCAACTTCTAGACGTGTGGAGATTAGTTGGAAGAAGAGGGGAGTTCTGCCTACAGACACCCCGCTAGATCGACGAGAATACGAAGATGAGATACGAAGATGAAATGGATTCCCAACCACAACATGATCCGACAGTCTCCTGGGTTCAGCTCTGATGGTGCTCAGCTATGCCGCATATGCAATAGAGCGATGCTAAATCCGCGCAGCAGGGGACGCGAAGGATCGGATAGCGATTTGAGAGATCCACTTCAACATCTCGCTTGCATGTACCCGTGCCCACAGGGCTGGACGCCTCAAGTCACAGCCTCAATATCGCGAGACGATTTGTCTTGGCGAATACGAGGATATATGCACATAGTACAAATTTTGTCTTTGATTATGATTCTGATTCTGTTGAACTTGCGAGATCGGGTTTGACCTCTTGACACGCGTGACAGTGTTATACCAGACTCTCGAATCTGTCGAGTTCCATACAGATACTGCTAAGCACTCACCTTTACCTCGCAAGCTTCACAACTGCATAACTCGGCATCGCAGCAGACATGTCTGCACAATATGCGCCCGTCGAGCGAACCACGGATCCTTCATATCCCCCACAACAACGTAGAGCCCCCCCCCCCCCTCCCCGAACTCTTTGCACCCATACAACATCCCACTGACTCTTCTGCAGCCCAGCCCCAAGACCCCATGGCATGGCACGCGCAAATCGCCGAGTCAGACGAGCCGAGCAAGCACGAGTGGAGAGAGCAGGCCGAGTGGTGCGGGTGTTGTATTCCGCGGACGCCGAGTTGTGGTTGCGACGAGGGGTGTTGTGTTTGGTTTGATCGGTGGACGGACTGGTGCTGGAAGTGGGATACGGTGTGTTGGTGGTGTCGGTGGTAGATGGATGTCGGAGGGAGCGGGTGATGGGCTTGGGATGGATTCGATGTATATACTTATGGGTTTGTCTGTTTGGATGGAGGGTGTATATACTACAGGTACGGTGGGTGTCTTTGCGTGAGATGGAGTGGGTGTGAGTGTCTGAGTCAACCTGGAGGCATTCAAGAATTTTGGTCGTTGCGTAAGCCGATCATGCGATGAAGCGCTTAGCGATTGAAGATTTGGTGTTCGAGGAAGAACTGGAGCCTGTGCCAGCGGTGCCAGCGGTGCCAGCTGTACACTTGCTTTTGCCATTACCGGTAGTGGAACCAGTTGTACCAGCTCCAGCCCTGGCTGCGGCAGTGGTATTGCTAGCAGCACCGCCGGTCATCTGGAATGCAATAACACCCCCAAAAGGACCGGCCTTGTTGCTGTTCGCAATCTTCATAAAGCACACGTTCTGCTGTCCCGCAGCAGTACCCGAGCACGTAGTACCAGCTGGCACCCGCACGGCAATCGGGAAATCCTGGTTGACGTTGCTTGCTCGCTTCACCAGGCCGCGAGCTTGCAGCGCCCAGTACTCGAGGCTTCGAGGCACCTGTCCGTTAGCCTTGATGTTGCCCTTGTTGCCTGGTACGTCTTGCGTGACGATGGCCTGCACGCCGGTAGAGAAGGCACCGGTACCCGTGGGATCGATCATAGCGGACACCGGGCCCGCGCCATCAGTCGTCACGATATGGAAAGTTCCTGTGATCATGCCGCCATCGCTGACTTGGGGCAGGGTAGAACCACTCTGAGCCATTGTATCTGCGACCATGGCGACGGTGTTTTTGCCCTGTCCTTTGGTCTTTCCCAGACCGTCGGTGGCCACTTTGGTGCTGCGGAAGATGGTGGTGTCGGGCTCGGTAACCTTGTTCTTGCCTGCGCCGGGGATGATGCCGCCTTGGATACCAATAGCAGTGCCGTTGCCACCGGCGTCGCCTTGGACTGCAGCAATTTTACCATGGGCGGCAATGAGGGTGGGTGCTACAGAGCTAATGAGGAGGACGGAGAAGCGCATATTGGCTGAGTGCAAGGCTTGTATAAGGAAGACTGGTGATTGACTAGGAGTTTGTGATGACTGGAAGTTATGAATGAATTGTAGGTAGCGGAAAAACGATCCAGTCGCTTCAATTAGTGATTGATGAGAAGGGAAGAGCAGGAAGTTGAAGCTGCAAGCTGCTAGTGTGACCTACATCAGGATGGCACTCCTCTTATACACTCCCGCCCACCATCTTGAAGCTGTCCGCGGAATTCTGGTTCGTCTCCTAACACAGCATAAGGGCACAGAACGGGCCTCACCATCACCAATAGCGGAGTGCTCTGCTCGTGAGTCTCAAGCTTTAGATCCGCGGCAACAAGGCTGGCTAAGGCTTGTCTGGAGACGAACCATTTTCTTGCAGGATAGGGACAGGTGTGACAAGCCTTGACAAGCTTTCACGTAGGCGCTTAGTGGGTCCGTGAGCCGAGCTCAACGAACAGGAGCCGCTGAACCCTCAATGGTCTTCTGTTGTGCGAGTTTACTGCCAAGTTGGGACTTGATCTGCTTATTGTAGCGTCAATAGACTCGCACCATGATGTCTACCACGAAGGAACACATCCTTAGTATCTACGATCCTCGAAGCGTGAGTGCAGAACGGAGGTATCAAAATACTGTCTCGGCGTTCTGACACTTGCCTGTCGAGGACAGTGATAGCTTGCGACAGATTCGAAAAGTCGGAGAATTCGAAAGCATGGAGTCGCGATGTTGCTGACAGCGGGTACTGAAACGGGCGAGACGCCTCGTCTGCCGAAGCGCCCACATTGTCGGAGGAGCTGAGGCTGAAACACACGCTCGATCGGGCAGCTAGAGAAGTGTCCGATCTTTCAAAACGGTTCCAACTGAGCGATGATCCGCGATCTTGGAACGCAAAAGCTGGTACAGCGCGAGATGGTGCCGAACTCCGTGTCGAAATAGTTGAAGGCCTGCGATGCAGGTCGTACGAAGTGGACGCGGCGGTCGAACAACCATGCCGCTGTCAAGTTTGGACTGACAGCTACACTGGCAGCTGACGTGCGAGGACGGCACTGAGAGTCGGGTTGAAGGTCTGCGGTCGAGAGTGTAGAGTCGTTCTCCCTACATGAGGTCTAGCTTCAAGCAGAGCGCGAACTTGATGTCTCTCCGGACGTTTTTGGCTCCCATCGTTCTCGTTCCAGAGCAGTTCACAGGTGTTCGTGTATCATTGCGCGTCTCTGCGGCGCCATTAGGGGACCGTCAGCAGCGTTTGAGTCTGGCTTTCAAGAAGAGGTTGTGCGCATCAGGAGTGCTGCTGTCGAATTGAAGGCCCAAAGCAATACACGGTTGCGAGATAACATTGCTGCACGTCTTCGATAAAGTGCGACAGCTCGTATTGACTTGGCAGGCTCGAGTGGCTAAAACACGATCTTCGTGCATGTGGTACTTGAAACTTGGTTCATAACGGCTGCCGCTGAGGGAGCGCAAACGGCTTTGCGGAACGCGTCATTAGAGCGATCGAAAAGAGGAAGGCTGGTGGTGTTGTGTGCCTGGCTTGGAGGGGATCGACGTTGATAGAGGGGGCGACGTCACTGAGTGCACGTGGACGCGACTTGAATTGAACAAGAGGACAGCTTGAGCCCAACATTTTGCTTCTGTCTGCATGTGCCAGGAGACGATAAGCTTGTGAAAACAGCCAGAGATTTGAGTACAGCCGAAACTACCTCTCCACCCGTTGCATCTGCAGGCGTCCGCAGTCAAGCCTTCCCGCTTCGAGCTCATCTCCAGGGTCCAAGTCGAGCCCACTTGTGCGACATCCTTGGAAGCGCATCGGCCTTCTCGAACAGTTCCACCGCAGTGACGGCATTGATCGCGGGCGCATAACAACGCACGCCCTCCAAGGCGAAGCTCCTCAGCCCAATCGCGCAGTCTCCCAAGTCCACCTTCTTTCTCGACGTCGCCATCCGCGCAGCACCGCACCGCACCGCACCGCACCCCTCAGCAGCACACCACAAACCACAAACTACAAACATCTGCACAATGTCCCCGCAACAAACCGCCCCGCATTCCCCAGGCGCGCCCCTGGCCAGGCTGGCGGACGACTCGACAGCGACAGAGGGGGAGAGCATCCTAGTCAAGGGCAAGAAGCTGCTGGGGTTGGGCGGCCAGCAGGAGGGCATTGGGCAGGCCGAGAAGGACGCTTTTGCTCTGGCCGAAGAAGTCGCGCCTGCGCGAACACTGTCACCCACCTCGACATCGACTGCACCTACATCGGCGCCCGTCTCTGCATCCACACCGTCTGCGCCGTCGCTGCTCCCCTCTCCGCCCCTGACAGCGTCGCCTTTCGACCGGCGAGCGTCTCCCCGCGGCAGCCCGCGCATCGCACCCATTGGCATAGGTGCTTCACCCAACCGCCGCAGCGTTCACCGCACCTCGTCGCCCGGCCTGCACTCACCGGCATCCTCGCAGATCTTCGAGCGCAATGTGCAGGAGCCCGAGCCCTCACCTGCCATCCCCAACCATGTCAAGACCGAGGACATGATCCCGCCTGCGCTGGACGCCTCTGCGCTGGCCATCACAGACGACCACCTCAGCCCGGAGAAGGTTGAGATTGTCACACACTCGGCCCACCAGGCTGCTGCTGCGACAGTGTCTGCCAGCATGGCCGACTCGGTGTACTCGCCGTCTCTGGCTCCAGAAGACTCGGCCGTGTCGGGACACGCCAGCATCGCTGAGACAACAGAAGCAACGCCCAACTACGGGTCACTGGACACAGAGGACGTCAAGCGCCTGAGCTTCATTTCCTTTGCAGACGTGGTGCAGGCAGAGCACGTGGAGAACGACAGGGAGTCGTTTGGGCCTGCAGAGGGCATCCAGTTCATGAGCCTCAACTCGACCTCGGCCAACCGCTCGCCCTCGCCAGTGCGGTCCCCGCTGTCATCGCAGGGCCACACAGCATCGCCACCCACAAGCGGTGCACCCTCAGAGAAGGGCGCGGACCATGCACGCACACGCTCGCCCGGCAGCCCGTCAGCATCACACGTTGCACACAACGCTCCCCTGAACGAAGAGCTGCCGCTGCAGGTCGAGACAATGCGGCAGGTCATGCGCAAGCCGGGTACGTCGAGTGCCACACCGCCGCAGTCGCAGCCATTGAGTCCTGTGAGCATCGAGGACGAGCGCCCATTCAGATGAGGGGAGAGGTTAACGTTTGATTACCTATTCCAGGGCTATGTGCAGATGATGTTTTGCTGCAGCAGGGGTGTTTTATGCAGGGGCAGATTTCGTGTTCATCTCTTTCCTTCTTTCATCTTGTTTACGGTAGCAGAGGGCGGGCAGCGTCGAGGTTTGGGGCGATATGATATCCAGTGTTTACTATCTATGATGGATGCAGCATCCTTCCAGAATAAACAGCCTTTGTTCCCAGTTCGTACCCAACGGTGATCAGCGGGTGCAGACAAAAGAGTCTGCATGCACGAGCGTCCCAAGACGCGGTGTCGTCGGTTGCAGGGAGCCGCATGCTCCTATTCGCTGCTAGGGCTGCAGATAGATGAGCGGGCCAGCGTAGGCTCAGATGGGCCCGCGGGCGGAGGACAAAACCTGACGATTCCTGCGCAACATTCAACTAGGAAGATATTCTACGCGATTCATAGCACGCCAAGTCGCATTAATTGCAGCAGTTAGGGACAAGCCAGGCCAGGGTCCTCGGAAAGCCTCAGCACTAGCTGGCTGCTACTGTCCCGCAGTGTGCTTGCGATGCGCCACACCAGCTGGAACACACTGCTGCCCTCGCCGTCCCGTTCCACGCCGTTTTCTGCGACTGTCTCTGATCGCAGCGGCCGGCGCCCACACGCAACACAGCAGAGCACCCACCGCCCACCGCCCGCCCCGATCAATGACCGCCGCCCGTCGCAGAAGGCCTTTCGCTAGGGCACTGACGGGTTAGGGCTCAGCACAGCATGGACCCGCGACAGAGCGGTGGACGGCGCAACAGGAGCCAGACGACGGCGGAAGTCAGCGACCGCGAGCGTGAGCGCGACCGCGACCGCGACCGTGACCGCGACAACGAGTACGGCTTCACCACGACCGTGAGCAGCAGCACCGGCACGCACACGAGCACGACCATCCGCGCCGTGACGCCCGACGAGTCGCTCCCTTCCCGCGAGCCGTCGCTGTATGCGAGCCCGCCGCAGTCCCCGCGCTCCCATCCCAGCAGCAGCAGCCACAGCAGCACCGCGAACCACAGCAGCAGCAGCACTGCGAACCACACCAACACCGCGAACCACACCAACACCGCGAGCCACATCAACACCGCGAGCCACACCAACACCGCCAACCACAACCCGCCGCCCGCCCGCGCCAACAGCAGCGATGCCTACAGCAGACAGGCCCGCAGCCAGGAGAGCAGCCGCCCGCGCACCCGCACGCTGGAGGAGCGCAGCACGCGGGACCGCTCGCCCAGCAGTCTGTTCTTGACCGGCGCCCGCCATCGCATCGGCTCCGTCAACAGCAGCAGTGGCAGCCCGGCCGGGGGCTTCCAGAGCCTCGAGGAGGGCCTGGTGAGCAGCATCGGACACCCCTCGACCATCCCGGGGCCCTCGCTGCAGCCGCCCCTGCGCACCGCCAGCAGCAACAGCCGCCGTCCCGTCAAGCAGCAGCAGCAGCAGCAGCAGCAGCAAGCAGCCCCTCCGCCGCCGCCGCCGCCGCCGCCGTCACAGCAAGCCTCGTCGTCGACGAACAACAGCGCCCAGCCCGAGTCGTGGGTGTCGCCCGTCCCCGCGTCGGATATCCGCAAGCTGAAGAGCCTCATGCGCATGACATGCGGCAAGATGCAGGGTCTGCTGGCCTTCCGCCGCGGCGAGGCGAGTGCATGGTCGCTGTCGTACTGCTACATCAACGAGGAGGCCGGCAGTCTGCTCTACGACCCGCAGAAGGCCGACACGCCCACCCGCACCCTAATCCCGGACCTGCGCGGCTGCCACGTCAAGAGCGCCTACGATGGGGAGGCCTACACGGCATATCTGCACGTCACCGTGCACAACTCGAAGCTCGAGGTCCACCTGCGCCCGCCGACACAGGAAGAGTTCGACTCGTGGTTCGCAGCCCTGTTGTGCTGGCAGCCCATGCGGCCAAAGGGCATACAGAACAGGATGGCCAAGCCCCAGGCCCCCGTAGCCATCGAGCGAAGACTGGCCGACAGTAGACGTCATTCTGAAGTCTCACTGCTGAAAGAGCAGCCGAAGAAGGAGGCGCCCATCATCAAGGTCGGCAAGATGATCTACTGGGACACGAGTGTGACGTACAGTAACACAGGTACCCCCAAGTCCGGCGCAGGGCGACCGCAAGCCTACCGCGTCCAGAGCCACGGCTCGCGGCGGTGGAGACGAGTGTCTTGCACTTTGCGTGAGAACGGCGAGCTCAAGCTCTACTCCGACACCGATGTCACTCTCGTATCGACCGTTCAGCTGTCCCAACTCTCGCGCTGCGCCGTTCAGCGACTCGATCCCTCCGTCTTGGACAACGAATTTTGCATCGCCGTCTACCCGCAGTACACCGCATCCTCTTCTTCGATACCATTACTACGCCCTATCTTCCTATCATTAGAGTCTCGAGTCTTGTACGAGGTTTGGATAGTCTTGTTACGCGCATTCACCGTTCCGCAGTTGTATGGACCCAAGTCAGACACCCTGAATGAAGAGGGCACATTGTCGCCATCGTTCGAGACGCAAGACATGTTCCGCATGGAGAAGTCACTGTTTGTGAAAGTCATCGAGGCACGACTAGTACCACCCGTCAGCCCAAAGGTCGCCGCCGGCGAGGGACCCACACCAATACGCCCGTCTTCGTCTGCCACGACAAACCCGGGAGGATATCTAGTCGAGGTCCTGCTTGATGGCGAGACTCGCGCCCGGACGACAGTGAAGAATGAAGGTAACTCACCGTTCTGGAGAGAAGAGTTTGAGTTTCTGGACCTGCCCGCATTACACACGGCCTCACTTTTGTTGAAGAAACGGCCCCCGAGCTACAATCGGAATGAGAAGAACATGTTCGAGATTCCAAGCGCAAGCGACAATCCGTATGCTTCAGAAGGTGGCTATGCTGGTATCTCGTTCGACCAGACGCTGGGCAAGACAGAGGTCTACCTGGATGACCTAGGTCCGAACCAAGAGTTGGAGAAATGGTGGCCGCTCGTCAACATGTATGGCAACAGCGTCGGCGAAGTGCTTGTTCGCATAAGCAGTGAGGAGTGTGCGATACTAATGGCTCGTGACTATTACCCGCTGTCCGAGCTGTTGCATCGCTTCTCGAACAGTCTGACACTTCAGATCGCCCAGATGGTGCCAAATGAGCTCAAGAAGATGTCAGAGTACCTCCTGAACATATTCCAGGTTTCTGGAGCAGCTTCAGATTGGCTCTGTGCGCTCGTTGAAGAGGAGATTGACGGTACACTGAAGGACTCTCCTGCCAGCCGGCTTCGGTTCAGCAAGAGGCTTGGATCGAGCGACTCGAACGAATCAACACTGAGAACGCCCTTCCGCGATGCGGGTGATCGAGAACTCTTTGTCCGAGACATGGGTGTCAATGCCAAGTTGGAAGCTAACCTCTTGTTCCGCGGCAATACATTACTCACCAAGTCTCTGGATCTGCACATGAGGAGGTTGGGCAAAGAATATCTGGAGGAGACACTGTGTGATAAGTTGAGGGAGATCAACGAGAAGGACCCCGATTGTGAAGTCGATCCCAACAAAGTGTCGTCCCAGCACGAGCTGGACCGCAACTGGAGACGCCTGATCAACTGCACCGAGGAAGTCTGGCGAGCGATTTACAATTCTGTCCAAAGATGTCCACAAGAGTTGAGGGTCATCTTCAGGCACATCAAAGCTTGTGCCGAGGATCGATACGGCGATTTCTTGCGAACGGTCAAATACAGCAGTGTGTCTGGTTTCTTGTTCCTGCGCTTCCTCGTTCCGGCTGTGCTGAACCCGAAGCTGTTCGGCCTGCTGAAGGGTGAGTAGACTCCATGATAAGTATAGCTGTACGACGCTGACACTACGTAGATCATCCCAAGACGAAAGCCCGAAGAACTTTCACCCTGATTGCAAAGTCACTGCAGGGTCTGGCCAATATGTCGTCTTTCGGCACAAAAGAAGCTTGGATGGAGCCCATGAACGCTTTCCTCACCTCACATCGTCAGGAATTCAAGAAGTACTTGGATGACATTTGCTCGATATCGACCGCAAACGCCCAGGCTGCGCCAATTCCGCCATCGTACAGCACACCAATTGCCATTCTGCACCGTCTGCCTCCAACTTTTAAGGAAGGGTTTCCATCGTTGCCGTATCTGATCGACCATTCGCGCAACTTCGCGATGCTCATCAACCTGTGGCTCGAGAACACCACTAAAACCGCCCATGAGATCCAGGCGGGCGATGGCGATCTTCTTCGGTTCCACAACATCTGCGTGTCACTCAGCGAGCGCACAAAAGACTGCCTGGCTCGTGCCGAACCCGCCGAGCGCCCTTCGTCGTCTTTGAGCGTGAAGTGGGAGGAGCTGATTGAACAACTGCAAGGCGCGAATCTGGACGCTGGACGAGGAGCCATGACCCGGAGTCGAGGCGCAATCAAGGAGGAGGAGTTGGAAGACATACCAACTTCGCCTGGTAACGGGGCCGGCAATGGAGAAGGCTACTCGTCGTCATCCGCTGCTACGACTCCCATCACCATGAAGCCTCCACCAAAGACCAGGCACCAACAGAACTCGAGTATCTCAGTGTCACAAAGCTCACTCAAGAGCACACACTCTCAGCAGATTTCGTACATCAATCCTTTCGCCAGTCGTGGTGGGTATGCACCTTCAGCACACGAATCTATGACTACCTCGCAGTCTGCTTCGGCGTCCGCAAGCGCTTCAGCATCAGCTGGCGAGGAGACGCCGCCCGGCTCCAGCGACGGCCTGCACATGGCACCTGCACCATCCTATCCGCACACACACACCAATCCCTCGGGCTCGACTGGCTCCTTCCAGCGCAGCAACCCTGCGGCACCCATCAACACATCTCGTCCCGAGCTCATGTCGCCCGACTCGCAAACGCGCACCGTGCGCCACCACCCCGAAGAGAGCCACAGCATAGAAACAAGCGAGAACGGCTCCATGCACGAAGAAGAGTACACCACCGCGCTACCCGCATTCTCCACCCAGGTCCCCGAGAAGCTCAAAGAAAAAGAGCGCAAAGAGCGCGGTCTGCGCGGCGTGCTGCCCTTCCAGCGCAAGAAGAAGGACAAAGACAAGGACAAGGATAAAGACCGCGACAAGAGCAAGTACAAAGACAAAGACCGCGACAAGGACAAGGACAAAGAAAAGGGCATGCTCGATCTCCTCGAAAAGGAACGCCGCGGCGACTACTCAATAAGCAGCATGCGCAGCCGGCCGGACAAGGACAAACGGAAAGAAGATAGAGACGACGAGTTCTGACTACATGGCTGGTTTACAGGCGAGAAGCCCAAGCAGGGCAACAAGGCTGAGCAGCAGGAAATCAAGAGGAGGAAGAGCGAGGGCGAGCTGTTGAATAGCTTTGCGAGGGAGGACGCTTGAGCGCTGCATGTTCGATGCTGATGCTTCATCGTCATCGTCATCATCGCTTTTTGCCTACCATCTCGCTCGCATACATCGCTTCGCATATACTACATCTCCCATCTCGCATCTCATGCACCTAGACACCGGCGGACTTTCTTGCTCTTTTGCTCTTTTGCTCCTAAAACCTCCTAAAAGTACCGGCGGCTCCTTTTTTCCAGCGCCCCACGCAAAAGCTTTCCCGGAGGCTCGAGTCTTTTAAAGAGTATGTTTGGATAGGATGGGATGGGATGGGATACCAGGACTGTGATTTTGGCGGTTTTTTGTTCGCTATTTAGATATGATGGATGGATTGATGGATGGGAGGGAAGGGGAGGGAGGGATTGTTGCATTTCACTGCAGATTTGCATTTCACTGCAGACTTGCGTTTTCACTGCAGATTTTGGCGGTGGTTTGAGTGAGCGTAGCATAGCATAGCATATTTATGATTGTCGATTTGACTCGCTTTTCTTTATCGTATCTTGAATCCTTATGTCTTGTGAGGTGAGCGTTTGGTGCTTCGCTAGTACTCGTGGAATGTGGATGTTGAGTGGGTAGGTAAGTAAGTAAGTAAGTAGGTATGTTAGTAAGTAAGTATGCTGATTACTTCCTCGCTGCTACGATACTCACCTGAACATAGACAAGCTAGCAATGCCAGAAGCCGGAGCCGTTGAACTTCTCTTAATGCTGGCTTGGGAAAGCGAAAAGCTATCCTTAGAAAGCGAAGAAGGATAGTGGTATCAACACATTGATATTGGAAAAGGCAAAGTCCGCCTAGAACATCTCAACCACTCCCATTTCCAATTCCAATTCAAAGAGTAACACAACTCCTGCGACTAGTCGCTCAACACCTAATCTTCTATCATGAGACTCGCAGGCTCCATGCCATCTCCAAGAAAGGCGTACATATGCGTCTGCATCTTGTGCTCGATGCGCCGCTTAGTGTACTATAGGCATGACTGGCCTTTCTGCAGTCGCGGTCCTTGACTCGAGGGAGGACGATGTGAGCACGGTGACTGTAGTGTAGGATTTGACATAGACGTCGACATCGTGGGGGCAGGAGAAAGGATGGATTTGGTTCTTGAGAAGACAAACGTATTGGAGTGCGTGCGTGGAGAGCCAAGCAAGTCTGTGGCTTGTTTGGGCACGGGGAGGTCCGCTCTGGAGATGGGGTTGTTTGTGGTGTTGGGTTGGTGGAGGTGGAGTTGGAGGGGGTGGATTGCTGGGATTGGGAGATGAGCTGGGGAGGTGAGGGGTTGGAGATGGATAGATTGAGTACGGAAAGAAGGGGGTGGTGAGTCTAGGTTGGGAGGAGTAATGCGATGCCGTCGGGTGGGTGTCAGAGAGCCGTGTACCTATTTCATCTTCTTTAATCCCTTGGCGGTCCGCAAATTTTTGTAAGTGAGGGATATTTCAGACCGGGAAGTTGTAGCTTTGTGATCGTGCAAAGCATAGCGCGAGTTCACAGTGTCATAGTCCGGTAAGAGTGTGTGTTCTCGCGATGGTGCGTACTAGGGCGCCAGTAAGTGTTCCCGTCGGCATTCTGCAAGACCAGAAATATCACATCATCGTCGTTGTTATAGATACTAGGAAAGGCAACCGTACCAGTAGCTCTCGGCTGATCTTTTGGGGAATCAAGATGCAATGATCTGCCCTGAAGTATTTGAAGTCTGTAGGCCTGGACAAATTCCCCTGACAGCTCGCGAGGTTTAAAAGTGCAAGTAGCCGCCTAAGTCACGATGTTACCCATGGATGATAGCCTGTATGCCCAGTCTAACTCCTTCAGTAGCATTGTGCGTCCATAGGACCTGGGTTTCGATGGTCTGATAAGGTTGGATTGTACTTCGGCTCGTAGCCTGATTTCCAAGTGGTATGGGTATGAAATACGAGTTTGCCAGGATCGTTTGGCACTCGATTTGACTGGACAGAAGCCCACGTCCGAGATGGAAATAACGGCTTTCTTGTCCTTGGCAGAATCCACCTTTCGTTATCGACTATGCTCCAAGAGAGACTGACCAGAAAAGTCTGTTTTAATGTTGTCTTGAATGGCTATGAGGAACAAGAATATACAGGAAGCCCATAGTTCTGCAACGCTCGTTTTGATATGGTCATCCATTATCGGCCTTATACCTTGCCCATCGGATGCATTCAAGATGCCAATGAATGCCTTGATTATGTCTGTGTCGAATGATTAATGCTTTGGATAGTAGTCGAGGCGGCAGCGTGTGTAGTTTGTGATATCTGCATTTCGTAATTGTGGAAACCCTCTGATGGCGCGAGATAGTCCAAAATTCGACATAAAGCAATTGTTCACGCTCTGTTATTGTCATACAAAGGATATAGCAGCAGTCCTACAGTACAAGCCTATAGCCTATTTTGCATTGCACGTGACAGGCCGATCTTCGGCAATTGTCCGCTGGGCACGTCAGACCCTGACCCACTCTTGCGTGAATCAGAAGGCTGCGATTACTGAGCACCTGTGGATGCAGGAAATTTGGGGATCTCAAGATCTTGTCTGCGCTGATAAGGAATGCATGCAGAGGGGCTGCATTGGGGCGGTGATGCTGCAGGCGGCGATTCCGTGCTTGAAAGCTTAAAATTGCGTAACCCTGCCGCTTCGGTGTACCTGCTCTTGCCGAGACGCAGGTTGGTTCGAAAACTTCGTCTGGGTCAACACGCAGCGATCTATTATTCACCATGCTGCCCAATTCCTGAAAACTACACTTCCAGCGCCCACAACGGCGACTAGGCTCTACAGTTAACCCGCTCCTCCGACGCGACCGCCCTTCCACTTCCTCACCCGCAGCCCTGTGTGAACGGAGGATTTAGCAACCCCACCACCGGCGTCATGGTCCGCAACATTGTCGTCCTCGGCGGGAGCTCACACCCGCAGCTGACTGAGTATGCGCCAAAAAGTGCAGAAGCAAAAAAAGTTCCGCATACTAACGAGGGTGCAGGACTATCTGCAACCACCTCGGCATTCCGCCCGCAAAGGTCCTTCTTGGCAAATTCAAGGTCGGAGAGACCAGAGTGGAGATCGAAGAGAGTGTGCGAGGGAAGGATGTTTTCATCATCCAGTCTGGTGGAGGTCCAGGTATGGCAACTCCTGCCTTTCAGCCTGCGCAACTTTTCTGTGTGACGCAAGATGCAGTGACTGGCGCTTCACATGAAAGAACCGCGCTAACGTTTTTTGCGGCGCAGTGAACGACCACTTGATGGAGTAGGCTCTTCTACTTGGTGCAGTTGCTTGCAATGCCTAACCGTCTTGCAGGCTCCTCATCACTATCTCCGCCTGTCAAACAGCCTCGGCCAAGCGCATCACCGCCGTCCTGCCGCTTTTCCCGTACTCGAGACAGTCAGATATCCCCTACAACAAGACCGGCGCACCCCTCGCCAGGGTCCCTGGCACACGGTCGAGAACAGGCACCTACAGCTTCGAGTCGCGCCCTCAGACACCGCACCCAGGTCAGCCTGAGAGCGCAGGTTTGGGTGCCAATGGCACGGCGACTCTGCACCACCAGCTCAGTCGCATGAAGATGGACGAGCAGCGCAACGGCACCTCGAACCCTCCCAGTCCAGTCAAGACAAACGGTCTTCGTCGCACCGAAACGGTCGATTCGAGCAAGTCAGAGAACTCCGTA
This sequence comes from Nothophoma quercina, assembly GCA_021642125.1. Taxonomy (NCBI): domain Eukaryota; kingdom Fungi; phylum Ascomycota; class Dothideomycetes; order Pleosporales; family Didymellaceae; genus Nothophoma; species Nothophoma quercina. The sequence goes on along the minus strand of JAKIXB010000048.1, from coordinate 140,043 downwards.
CACTTCAACGGCGCAGAAGGCACAACTGGCATAATCACCAAGGCGACCACAAGGCCTCCGGCTTTCGAGCCTCAGGTCGGATATCGCCAGTGGGTTGCTCAGGCCGGTACATTGATCGCCGACTTGCTCACCTGTGCTGGAGCTGACCATGTCATTACCATGGATCTGCACGGTCAGTAGCTGCCTGGTCTGGGCAGGAGCTTCTCACTAACAAAATTCAGACCCTCAATACCAGGGCTTCTTCGACATTCCCGTTGACAACCTGTACGGCCGCCATCTTCTCCGCAAGTACATCCAATCGAACATCCCCGATTACCAGCAAGCTGTCATCGTCAGTCCTGACGCTGGAGGTGCGAAGCGAGCTACAGCCATCGCCGATGCGCTCGGTATGCCATTCGCGCTGATTCACAAGGAGCGCCGACCTACACAAATCAGCGACAGGCAGAACGCGACTATGATGCTTGTGGGCGATGTCGCAGACCGCACTGCCATCCTCATCGACGATCTGGCAGACACATCGAATACCATCACTCGCGCGGCCAAATTGGTGAAGAAAGAGGGTGCTTCGCAGGTGTATGCACTGATCACCCACGGCATTCTCAGTGGAGACGCTATCGACCGCATCAACGCCAGTGCGCTTGACAAAGTCGTAGTCACCAACACTGTTGATCAGACCGAACACAAATCGAGATGTCCGAAGTTGGAGGTGCTCGAGGTTGGCAACGTGTTTGCAGAGGTGAGTCGCAGTTTGCCAGCAAGTATCAATGACTTCAGACCACTGACTTCCTCCAGGCTATCAGACGCGTACACCACGGCGAGAGCATCAGCGTGCTATTCGATTACAGCTAGTGGCTGAACTCGGGCCGGATACCTGCTTCTTCCTCTCGTGCACGTTTCCTTCTCAGGTCGAAAGACGCCTCCGGGCGATAGAAAAATATGTTAAAGTGCGAGGGCGGCAATGTGGTGAATATCTCCAGGGGTCATTGTTTCCTTCCATAACAGGCAATATCACACGTCGTGGCTGTGCCTTTGTTCATACACCGCTGTGGAGCGGCATACCAAGTACCTAGTCTGCATCTGCATCTACCATTGCACGGACGGCGTTGGGCGGCGTATCTGTACATGATGTACAATCAAAACTGTAGACCTGAGGTATTTTTTTACCGAAATTCCGGCTTCTAGGCCGGTTCATCCTCTATCCAAGTTCGGCATTGTTCTCAATCTGATCGTGCGCAGTTCCTGACCGTGGCCTGTGAAGTAAGTGCTCTGTGTCTCCCCCTGGGTGTCTTTTCAGATCCCTGGGCTTCGATATTGCGGCTGCTGGCAGGAGTATCGTTGTCACTTGCACCTGCCCGGACGACACCGCTAGCGCGCAGCTCGGTGCAAGTGGACAGCCTGCGTAAACAACCTTGTCCTTGATTTCGTGCGGCATGACACAAACCGAGCGAATATCTCATGTCAACACCATCATCCAAGCAAGCATGTCGACACTATCACTAGCAACACCGAACAGCTAACAGCACAGCCTGTCAAGTTTCACACCATGTCAGCCGCCTACAACTCCCAGCATGATGCAGCATCAGCGAAGGAGCAGAAGGGTGTTGTGCATAGGGTTTGCTTCCCGCTTTTGGAGCTATTCGTAGATTCGTCCCTGGATGTGCTGCCCATTGATCACGTGTCACTGACACAGAGCTTGTCCAGAGCTGCGTAATAGAATCTACGAGTATACCTTGTAATTCGAGGTGTGCCGTCAGATTAAGCTGTCATACCATCCGGGCTGTTCCAGTGATGGACTCGGCAACCACACGCGTCAAGACAGACATCATACCGAAGACAATGAGCTGGTAATGGGACTGGAAGTTTCTGTTCGCTCGACCCAAAATGTCCACTACGGCATGGTTGAGGAACAGATCAGTGAAAAGATCAACCATCTGATCATTGCACAGACCTCCAGGATGGTTCCACGGATGAAGGCAGTCCCTATCGGTACCTCACCGGAGCAAGACAAGCCGGCGGTCACGGTCAAATCCGTGTTCAACTCGGAGATTGGGAAGCTAGAGAACTTCAACCAGGCATACAGACAGTACTATTTCGCCGGATGATGAAACGTATCAACCTAACTGGCAACATTGATGATGTTGGGGTCGATGGCAAGTAGAGGAGGGTTGTTGACCTCATTGCGTGAAATCCGCAAGACCCTGCTGGATAAATGGACGATTCACGAAGTGGCTCCCTCACCTTACCGCGCCTTCACCTCACATCACCTTATAGACGAGCAAAGCTAAAGTGAACTCGGCTCGCTTATCAAAAGTGTAGACCAATCCTCCGACCTCTCTTCACCTACCCTCTTCATTCATGGCAAACTTACACAGCCTTGAGACAGACAGTGCGGTACGGCACAACCCGGCCGTCGCGAGCCCGTACTTGTCGATTGACCTGTAGTAGGGACCCTGGGCGCCAGTCTCGCGGAACTATCTAACCATCGTGGCCAACATACTCTTGTACGACATGACAAAGCAACCGTTCAGGTCTCTGGACCTGCCTCCTGGTACGTCCACACTCATGTATCTTGCAAGTACAATCCTGATCGTGTCTGATACAGAGCTGCGCAATCGAGTCTTCAAGTACGCCTTGCAGCAAAAAGTCTCCCGCAAAGTTTCTCTATATCGTATCCCTCGGAACTCCAGAGTTACTCCCGCTTATTACCAGAACCAGCGCCACCGCCAGTTTCTGGGCCTCACACAAGCCAATCGACAACTGCGCCAGGAGTTCCCACCTCATGTATATCACGCAACATATCGACTTGCTATTGATTTCGCTTGCATTCACGAGCACTTGCAGACTTTCCCGGGCCGACAACAAGGTCTCCCTGCTAGCCTCGCCAGCGCCTTCAGAAGGCTTCACAACCAGAAAGCTACGCGCGAGTTGAAGGCGGTGGACATATTCCCCATCATGAATGTGGCTGCCCGAGAAAAGCTTCCCTTCACAGTCAAGCGCTCGCGTGAGTCCACCACACCAATGTTCAGAGCGGCGCAGAAGTTGTGCAGAATCGTGCGGAAGTGGCATACCCGAAGCGACTTCGCTGTTGTTGGCGCCATCCTGGATGCTGCCACGGCATTCACTATCAATAAGCGTTTCGAAAACGCAAGCTGGGTTATGGTTGAGGTTAAATTCCGAGACGAGTTGGACTCACAGCTGCTACACCAGCTGTTCATATTCTTCCAAAACAGTTCGATGTCAACCTTTTGTTGTGATACAGGGAACCTCAGCAGGACGCTCAAATTCGGCTGCCATCCGTAACGGAGTGCGTGCCGGACGAGAAACAAAGCCTTGAAGTTGGCATAGAGTCAGAAGGAGAACACGATGATTGAGCACGACATCGAAAGAGCCTTTCCTGAGGTGTTCAGTATGATATAAGAATTCCACCCGGAGGTATCCAGTAATTACAAAAAGTCGCTACCAAGTATAAAGTATCTACCAAAAACTCCCCAACACTCAGGTCCCGCCTGCAGTTGAGATCTACATCTACCACGATGCACACATTTACACATTACTACTGCGGCGCACCCATGCTCTGCAACCTCGCCAACTCAAAGTAAACTCCCCTCTTCGCAACAAGCTCATCGTGTCTCCCTCTTTCCACGATCTTGCCCTGATCGAACACGTAGATGACATCTGCGTGCTGGATAGTACTCAGACGATGCGCAATAGCGATTGTTGTACGGCCTTGTGCGGCAGCGTCGAGGGCGTCCTGGACGACGCGCTCGGATGTCGAGTCGAGTGCTGAGGTAGCTTCGTCGAGAAGGCTGCGAAAGTATTAGCAACTGTATTAACGGGAATTGATTAAGGGGTACCTACAGGACTTTAGGATCGCGAAGCAGGGCGCGTGCGATGGCGAGACGTTGTCTTTGCCCACCAGACAAGAGCGCACCCTTGGCACCGACGAGAGTGTTGAAGCCGTCTGGCAGTGACATGATGAACTCATAGATGTTTGCGTCCTTGCAAGCCTGCACGACAGCTTCTTCAGGAATATCTTCCTTATCCGCAAGGATGTTCTCGCGGATCGTACCGGTGTACAGCGTAGTCTCTTGACTAACGATGGCAAGCTGTGCGCGGTAGTCTTGAAGGTTATATTCCTGCAGATCCACGTCGTCAACAAGCACAGAGCCGGTCGTAGGGTCATAGAAGCGCTCGAGGAGCTGCATGACAGTAGATTTGCCGCTGCCACTTGCACCAACGAGAGCAATAAATTGCCCAGGCTCAGCAGTGAGATCGACACCACGAAGAACACGGTGGTCTGGACGACCTGGATATGTAAAGCGCACGCCCTGGAGCTCAACACGGCCCGTAAGACGCTCGATCTTCCTACCGTCAGGAGACCAGTGGTCGATTCTGGGCATGCGATTAAGGAAAGACTTGAGCAGCTTGGCAGCATCGCGAGCCTCGCCCATATCAGGTGCGAACGAGAAGATAGCACCAGCTGATTGTGCGCCGTTGATGATGGCAGAGTAGACGATGAAGAACTGCAGCACAGTGTACTCCTGTGCCAGCAGAAGACGGCCACCGTACCAGAAGACCAGGGCAAAGATCAACATGGACAGGCCCTGCGACGTAGCGTACAATGAAGCGGAGATGTTGTTAAAGACGACGTTTCCGGCGGCCTGCTTGCCGAGCTTCTCGTGATACTCGCGCAGGAGGTGTTGCTCGAGAGAGAGTGTGGCGACGGTGCGGATGGAGGACGCGGCCTCGCAAGCAAAGGATGCTGCTTCGGAGGTTTCCTTGTTGCGCTTCTCCATGCGGATGAGAGCATAGAACCTAAAGTATCCGCACGCCAGCATCAGTGGAATGGTGGCTGTGCAAACAAGCGCCAATTTCCAGCCAAAAGAGCAGCCGACGATGATGGCCACAAAAATGGAGGCGGCAGAGCTAACAATCGTACCGAGTGTTGCACCACTGAGACCAGCAAGACGGTTAGCCTCTGATGACAGGAAGCTAGCCAGAGCACCCGAAGTGACTGTCTCGCCGTCGAAGAACTCCATGTCCTGGCGAAGCATAGCTGCAAAAGCGCGCTGGCGGACGTTGCCAATGAGACGAGCGGAACCTCTCGACAATGTCATGCCTTGTGCCCAGTAGAAGGAACCGATAACAAGACCAAGCATGAAGAACATCCAGCACCAGAAGTTGATGTTGTAGCCTCCTAGCGACGTACCCGGCGATAGAAGCGAATTGATGGAGTTACCGAGGAAGATGGCCTGGATAGCAGGGTTGCATCCAGCGAGGAAACTGAAGATCAGACCGAAAGCCATGGTCTTGTGTTCGCCGGTGTTCATCTCCCAAGCGAACTTGACAAGTGCCCAAGTACCGTAGATCTCTTCCTTGTTTTCTCTCTTCGCAACCACAGACGGCGCAGATGTCACCGTGCGCATAAGCGCAGGCTTCTCTCCTTCAGCTTCGGCAGCCTTCTCGTTCTCGATGTCCTCGGTACCTGATAGGCGATTGCCAGGCTGCTTCTTCTGAGTCAGCTCTTGTGCTTGTACGAGACTTGCGTAGACACCATCAGCGCGGATCAGACCCTCGTGTGTACCAGTCTCCACAATCTCGCCCTTGGCCATAACGACAATGTTGTCAGCTTTCTTGATGGTCGAGAGACGATGGGCGATAACAATGGTGGTACGGCCCTTGGCGGCACGGTCGAGCGCATCCTGGACAAGACTTTCTGATTTGGTATCCAGAGCTGCGGTAGCTTCGTCTAGGAGTAGGATCTTCGGATCTGATACAATAGCGCGGGCAATGGCAACACGCTGCTTCTGACCACCACTCAGCAGGTTTCCACGTTCGCCGACCTTGGTCTGGTAACCCTCTGGTAGACCCATGATAAAGTCGTGTGCATTTGCAACCTTCGCTGCCTCTTCGATCAATTCCGTCTTCTTCTCATCAGATGCATTGGCATATTCTGTATTGACCAAACCATGCAAGATACTCTCGTAAACGGTCGTACTGAACAAGACCGGTTCTTGGCTGACAATTGCCATATGTTGGCGGAGCCACCTGAGATTGAGTGTGCTGATATCTTTGCCGTCCAAGAAGATCTGGCCTTCCATGGGCAGGTAAAAACGCTCCAAGAGACCAACAATTGTAGACTTTCCGGATCCAGAAGCTCCAACAAGTGCCACCATCTGACCAGTAGCGACGCTCAGATTGAAGTTCTGAAGCACGACTGTGTCCGGCCGAGATGGGTAGATGTGCTTCAGATTCTTGAACTCCAGGTTGCCGACAAAATCCTCAGGAACCTCGCCATCGTCGGTCTCGGGGTCGATAGGTGATTTGCGTTCGATGGTGTTGAAAACTTTAGTGGCTGCTGCAGTAGCTCCACCAAATGCCTGAAGATGCGGAAGGTTCGATCCAATGGAGATACCAGCGATCATAGTTGCCATCACGACTGTGAGGATGTTCGCGACACCCAGCTCGCCGTTGTCAAGGAACCTTTTTCCTTGCCAGAACGCCAGAGAGTACTGCAGGTTGAGCACACACATCATTCCAGCAATCATCATGGACAGCCAGAACTTGGCCTTGAAGTCGTAACCGGTAGCCTTATCCAAGAACACCTTGTACTTCTCTTGCAGACGCCTCTGAGTACCGTATGCTGCAACGTTACGAGCCGAAGCCAAAACTTCCTCTGCCAGGGATGCGGCCGTAGCATTCTCGTCGATTGCAAGAGTCTGATTCTTCTTCATCATTGTGCCGTTGACTCCCATCATGAGTACGAGAGCCACTGTCGCCGACAACATGATAAGAGACAGTTTCCAGGATCGAATGAAGCCAATGATGATAGCGGAGACGAACATAGACACGCCGGAAACGAAGAGACCAATCTTCTGGCCGATACCGTCCTGGACCAAGTTCATGTCGGAGCTGATACGGGTAGTGACTTCTCCAGAGCCGAGGAAATCGAAGAAGGCAATGTTTTGTCTGAAAATGGCACGGAGATAGAGTTCTCTAATCTCTTTGGTGATCTGCTCTCCGGTGTACGAAAATCCGATGATGCTAATGTATGTTGTGACGAATGAACCGATAGCTAAGAAATGGTCAGATGGATGCTCTTCAGAGCTTATGAGACACATACCGAGGTACACAAAGTACAATGTGAATTGGTTAGTTTGGCTCTTGAAATGTTCTGCTGCAGTCGCGTCCACAGAAAAACTTGTGAAGCTGCCTGCAAAATTACCATAAACAAGCTATACCATGTCAGTACAAGATAGAACCAAAACCACACTTGCTAGGTAACATCTAAGGTACGTACTGTCATCAGGGGCATCACAGCTCCGGCTGCGATGGAGGCGATCAATGAAACGATCATAATAAACGTATGCTTCTTATTCGCATATCGAAACAACGCAAAGTACCCAACGCTGAGTTTTGGTGCATCGGTCTGCTTGTCGATGATTTGTTTGTCATGTTCGCTAAGACCAGAAGTGAGCGTCTTCGCCCCTTCCTCAGATGGCGCATCGAGCTTCTCGTCTATCCCCTCGCCGGGCGGGTTCTCAATGTCCAGCGTCGCTACGTTCGCGGCAGCGCGCTCTTGGGGAGCGGCCATGTTGTCGTACTGGCTCCTCGAGCCTAGATTGGCGATGTATCTCGAAAGAGTGTTACAACAAGGTGTATTTCACCCTGCGAGATTTCAACCTCTGCGCCCCAGCCGAATGCACAGACCTGAGATCGGGGTCGGGTTGATGTTAGGCCCGTATCACTAGACCGCAGTTGGTAAAGGGGCGACGTCAAGCCGTTCTTGGTGTTTCTCGAAGGCCGCTCGCGTAGGGGTTTCACGTGCGACAAGCTTTGTCTCCAAGATTGGGGCCCCGCTGGATACGCAGATACGGTGCAGACGAGTGTTTGTGAAGGATTCGTAGAAAATACCACGGTGCCGCACAGTCAGGATATACGTAGACTAGGGGAGTGGAGATTGCTGGACACGCGTTGCGGCGTTGCGGCTTTGACTCGTTTGCTCGTTTGCTCGTTTAGGTACGCAGCCGCAGGAGGAAAAGTACGCTCCTTGAATGCGAAGGGCGCCACGCAGATACGACTGCCTGAAGCTGTAATCGACCTCGCATCATGTCGTCAGAGTCGGAAAGAACAGTCCGTCACCGCCATATGGCTTATCGTATTCAGATACGGCGCGCATTTCTCGAAGCAGTCAGCGACAGTTTGTTCACGTTTGTCTGCAGTTGAGATCAAGCATCAGTGGGTCAAAACGGGTGCGAGGGCGTAAAATCGGAGTCGGCGCGAGAACATGTGCCGACGCCGCTGTAGCCGTATACGTTACGTATGGAGTCGCACCCCAAGGACGCCGCCCTCTGCACCCTCAATACTGCATACTTGCGTGAGTCCTCAGGCAGACCGTCGCATACTTTCCGTGTCCGCCATACCGATGAGGATCCGATCTACTCCTTTCTGTGGCATGTTATCGCGAGCTATGCGGTAAGGCCTGCACCGGTGGGGGAACAGTAGCATTAGGCAGCAACTTTCCGTAACTCTGAGGCACGAGCATTCCAACAAAGCGAGTCTTGACGCGAAGCTTAACGCGACAATACGAAGTTTAATCAGACTCCCGACGCTTTTGCGTCGCTATGCTCGTTGCCTGGGGCTGAGAGAGTCCTTGTCAGAATTGACAGGACCAGGCCTCAACGATACTCGGACATCTGCTTGTCTCGGACTGCAGCCTTTATCAGTATGAGCCATTGTTACCTGGCAACTTCAGACTGGTGACACTGTATTCTTGGGCAGACGGAAAACCCCTAACTGCAACGATAAACCATGTGCCGCTCATCGCAACGAGCTCTCAATGTCAACTACAGCCGCCATATCATAAGGCTTTGTCCCATATGCGGGGTACCCCTTTTGTCGACAATAACTTACGATCACGCCGAATAGCCTCATAGGCATTGAATCAAAATTTAAGGGTGCGCTCAGACGCCTTCGATATGTGAATCGCCCATGGTAAGGAGAAGCATCCCAACCAAGCCTCTCGCTTACGCTGCGAAGGACTCTCTGGGTAGATGCTTTGTCCATCGATCAGTCGAGTGTCATAGAACGCCCCCAACAGGTAGCAATGATGAAATAAGTTTACGGCGGAGCTGACAAGATGTTGATCCTTGTTGGCTTGGAAGAACATCAATCGGATGAGGCTATGACTGTATCGCAGACGCGGGGGGGGGGGGGGCATGGTTCTTGAGAGATTGAGTCATACGAGAAGCAGTGTGGTCACCCCCAGCTACTGTGATCTAAGTTTTCAGCGCAGTCTCATGGGACTGCTTTTACCGTTGGCCTCTTCGTCATAAGCCCTGAGAAGGGCGTCAGGCCTTCGGCGCCCCTGAGGTGTTTCCTGGTGTTCCAAACTACTTTTCAGGACACCCACCGATGTCAGGGGGCGGATGTCTCCTTCAGTTGCTTCACGAGAACCGTGGGATCTGGTGCGACAGATCTTCGTGACGAAATAGCTGACATTTTAGGCTTGATGGACACCGCCTTGCCGTATCTCAAGCTTCTAAACTATACGTCAACCGTGAAGTCTGTTTACAGCGGGGTTACAGTCCAGATTCTGCAAGACAGTCGCTCCTTAAGACTGCTATCCGCAGCAGGCCAGGGCAAGCTCGACATCTTCAATCGACCTGTCCATGGTCTTGACATGCCATCCTGGGTTCCCGATTGGAGTCTTTCCAGGTCAGATGCCAGCTTGGTTCTTGGTAAGACGTTTGTTGAGCCGTTCAAAGCTGGTGGTCGTCACTGGCTGAACATCGCTGTGTGTGTCATGATGTATCATCCTGCGGCCTTGTACCACGTCCTGAGGGCACATCTGGGTGGTTTGCTTCTGAAGATATGTTGGAAAGTTATCAGTATGTTAGCACACAAAATCAGTTTCACGCATTAGTGAGATGACAGTAGGACTTACAAGCCAGGTAAAGTTCTCAGGATAGATCAGGGTGTACAGCATCAACTTGTCCAGAGCCGGCAGCACAATGGACGTACTGTGCGGCCAAAGGTTGCCCAGAATAGTTGTGTGGAGGAATTCGATTGCTCGCAAACAAGTTGCGATGGCAATACCGAGTCAGACCACGACGTTTCTCTTGCGATCCTTGGGACAGTAGAGCGTGAGACGGCCTATTGGTATCAATCAAGCTTCTGCCGAAGTGTTCTCAAACGATGAGAAGCCCTTGATCACGAGGTGACGACGATCAAGGAGCCATATAGCAAGTAGTAAGATCCATAAAATTATGGTGGGGGGCGATAACAGTTGAAAAGTCGTGCCCCAGCCTAACGAGTGATCCTGTAAGTCTGGCATCATTGCTTGTAGAGAAGGTAAGGAGAAAGGAAACCTATATGCTTCGTGCAGAGAGTAGCAGCTCTAAAGTACTGGAATTCGGTGTTTGATCATGATTGAGGGTTGAGCTGATATTCCAGAATACATGCAGCGAATCAAAAGTCCGCAAGTGAAAAGATAGCAATTCGAACCAAACATTAAATGATGTACAATGTCGGTTGTTCCTAACGCAACGCCCGTAGCTCCTGCCTCAGGGTCAGAATTGGGTGCAACGCAGCACCCTGCGGTGTCTTCGTATGCTTCGCAAAGGTATGTTCTAGATGAAGCAACATGCTCTTCCAGGCTGGCGATGTACACTTGAGTTTGTCCGTCTCACGTTCAGCGGGTCGTATGCTACTTCGTTCGCCAAGCCATGAATTATCAGCCGCGTTTAGGTCTTCTTGTACGCTAAGGAGCTGTTCTTTGTCAGCCGGATCCCATGTGTTGAACGCCAAGTCCAGCAGGAAGACTTTCGCGAAATGTTCAATGCCTTCCAGTCGCTGTGCAATGTCGAGGTCCATAGGGAGAATGTTTCGAGCGAAGTGTCCTCGGCTGATGAAATCTTCGGGGCCATCTTCGATCGAAGAGCGAACCAGTACAATGACCCACCACAGCAAAGGGTTCGTTGAGGGAGTTGCATCCCTATCAGTCAGCAGAGTCATGATGTAGGCGTGCATTGCGTGATCGACTGGACTGCCGTCTCCATCGTCGCCGGGTCGAGGGTATCCCTGAAAGGACATGACGACAGCAATGTCGAGCAGATCGTCTTCTTGTTCTTCGGAAAGCTCGAGTCCCATTCTCTTGAGAGCACCGTTCTCCTCAGTACAGTATAGCAAAAAACAGATCATGGACGACCAAACGGAGTTGAAGCGGCGCTGTTTGCCAAAGTCGCTCATCAACAAGGCTAGAGGAGTATCGTTGTCGCTGTCCACCACGCGATTCATCAATAGACGAGCTTTACGAGGCCATCGCTCAAGTAGAGCTTCCGCGTTATCTGACACCCTCCACAGTGCACCCTGTGCAGATATGCGAGTAAGTCTGTCCTCTTTAAACCGTCTATGCGCGCCCACGTCTGTCTCAGGGCCCTTTCCCCACTTGACTCTTTTCCGATTCGGTGTGCGGATAGGAAGCTGACCCAATTTGTTCGGAGTGCATGCCAATGGACAGGGCAATTAGCGATGGGGAAGTCGTCCTCCCAGGAATCGAGCCAAGCTTTGACTATAGGTATCTCCTCAGGGATAACCTGGGGAACGTCTCTTTTTTCATCTTGCCATTGTGTTGTTGTCGTTGGATCTGTCGCTTCCGCAAGAGCAGCTTCGTAGGTGCGCTTGTTGGAAGGTGCCATCGTCTCGAAGTAGTGATCAAGGACTGTTTAGTGACAGCAGCAGAGTACAGTATCTATTGATGGAAGTCCTCTTTTAAAGTATGAAGAAGGACATATAGGAGTAGGCTTCATTTGTGAGGGGTCTATCGGTCCGCGCGGATTAGCGCGTCAGGTTCGCGTTGACCCTAGTTTCGACCCTGCAATCGTCAATAGTGCATCGTCACCTGCCACCGCAGATGTAGTCGAACTCTATAAATTCATGCGCAATGCTCCATAGCAGTCAGAGAGTGAAGAATGTGACAGTACAGCTTGATAGCATCCTAAGAGCCCCGCCGTTTACGTATTCAAAGAGATCTCAGAATGCATAGCTGGATCGCACAGCTGCCCCGTGCCTCTCTTGGGCAAGCTGCAGCTGAGCAACACTATGTTGTGCGGGAGACTGCCAGGACAAGATTTCGATGGATACCTTCAGAGGTGAATGAAGACAAATTCGATTCTTGAAAGACTCCTAAGCGCCCTGTTCCCTGTAAGGTATCTCTTCATATCTTACCTTCCTAAATGCCTATCTCCTCGATCGAACACTATACGGACTCTCCTCTGCTGCCTTGAACGAATCAAACGCAAACAAACTCACTAGATACAGCGCCACGAATCGTATCGCCATATCCGTAAATCCGCCGTTGCCTGTCATCAGCCTCTGTAATCCTGCAAGCGGACCCTCGCCGACTGTCCGAACAGGCTGATTTGCACTTCCTAGTGTCCTGCCCTTCGATGCGAACGCTGCTGATCCTGCGCCACCGGCTCCTGTGTCGTTTGAGGCTTTGCGGACAGCGGCTGTGAGGGCGGAGGGGTTAGCGCCGCGGATGGTCTCGATTACGGATTTGGACTTGATGACAAGGAATGTCGGCATGCTATGGTTATGTCAGCTCTGGTTCATATAGTACCCCGCCAGATGTCTTCTCTTCATCCAGAAGAAGTGTACGTACGCAGAAACCCCATACTTCTTTGCTACCTCCTGCTGTGCGTCTACATCCACCTTCACGAACTGCAACTTCCCTGGCTTTGTCTCCTTCTCGGCCAGTGTCTGGAAGACCGGCGCGATCGCTTTGCATGGCCCGCACCAGTCTGCGTAGAAGTCGACGATTGTGTATGTGGAGGAGTTGATGAGTGTTTCGAAGTGGGAGGCGCTGGTTACGGGGATGATTTTGCCCGGCATGTCGGCGGCTCGGAGCTTCTCGGTGCGTGTGAAAGTGTGTATGGTGCAGCAGTATGGTTTGCGAGTTTAAGTTCGGTACGGTTGTGGTGCTTCGAGCGTCGAGAGCAATGGAAGGTGGGATGCGAGGCTAGCTTGCAAGGGTGTTGCGATGAAGGACAGGTGGCTCGTGCGCCCGCTGGAAGTTCTCCGATTGGGCACCGGCGCGCTGTCAATACGGCATTACGGCGACTTTCCCGCCATCCTTTCAGAAGCTTGGAAAAACGACGTGTTCATCTCATATCATTCACTGCCTTTTATCGAAAATTGTTTAGGAGCTTGACCAGGACGGTTACTTCGAGCTGTGACGGCATTGCGCATCTATGGTGGATGTCCTTCCGCCTGCCACCTGGACCTAACATGCACGGGTTAATATACTGTTCCGCAGCAAGTTCAATGGTGTCTAAGATCTTCTCCTCGGCTGTTGCAATGGCTGCAAGTAACCATCATGGCTCTTACCAATGCCTGATGGGAAGGACGTTGAGGAAAGATACAACTTTGGCCGTGATCCAGCAAGAGACAACAGAGACCCGTCTACACCACCACACTCATGTTGACCCCACACCAGCCATCAAAGAACAGCAAATCCCGCTCGCAGATCACATATTCCGGACAAGGCGCTGTGGTTACTGAATTGAGTGACTGGGGGTTGAGGGCCAGTTGCAGCTGCAGCCTTGAGCCGAGTCAGAGCAGTCCTTCGCTTTTCACTGGCTGAAGGTTTATAAAGAGAATGCGACGGCTTCAAGTAATCTCTCTACACCGCTACTGCAGATCATGCCTGACAACAGAAAGCTAGACAAAGGAACGCTGCGCAGCCTACACATGTTTGCTGTCTAGAATTGCCTCGGGATACGGGAAGTTGCATGGAGGTCATGTCTGTTGGATCACAAACTTTACCCAGGACACTGAGTACAAGATCGCCACACCATCGAGGCCGAGGAACGTTTTACCTTGAAGCAAGCCAATATCTTTCCCCGAATCGAAGTGGCTCATGCAGGGGCCGGAACCTTCGGCTACAGCGACATGGCCTGAGTCGTGCCAGAAGAAGGCGCGTCCTGCGCGACATGCTCGAACGCCTGAAATCCTACGACACTTGATTCAAGGCTACTTTCAATGCGGAAGGTACTTCAAGATAGACTAAAGGGGGGTTGCTACGGCTGCAAGACTCCGACCTTTTTGTGTGGATACAGTGGTAGGCCTGAACGAGAGAACGTACCACAGGGAAGCTTGGCATGGTCATACTCTACGGTCAAGACATGATTTACCCCAGTGGAGGTACCCGGGCGTCTGAGCTTCAGAAACGTGGGCTTGAGTCCTGCGACCGTTTGACAGAGCAACTCAGCGGATCCATAGCCTCGTACTCCACCTTCATCCTAACCAGCAATTCTACCCTACAGATGCAGGCGCGATTCATGGGCGATTAAGGCGTACCAACAACGGTCAAGGCAGACATCTGCCGTGAGGGGATCGATAACCGCGATATACTGCAGCCAAGTTATGGACAAAGACAGTGGTGTTGGATCGAATATGTCCGTGTGCAAGGCAAAGAGCGTAGAACATCTTTGATTGTAGAGCTGAATTCAGGACGAATTTAATGGTGTTGTAGACACAATTAGTTTTTCCTAGCTTCGCAGTCTGCCGCATAGCAGGACTGAAGTGCTGTGTATTGAAAGTGGTAAGGGGGAAGATAATAACAGGATTTAAATTTGGTGATATCGCCAGCCCCAAAAGCGCCCAGATCTTGGTTCCACACTTGCGCAGCCGCCACGTTGACGGACGTGTCGGAACCGCAAGCTCGACGCTAGGCAACGCTATTCGGTGGAGCCTTTGACATCACAAAGAAAAATCCCAACATCGTCAACAAATATCGCTGCCCCTGGAATGGAGCGCCCAGCACACAGCCAAGTACTCCGGAGAAATCAACAAGCATGTCCTGGCGACTTTCGAGGCAACAGGAGCGCAGACCATCGAATGCCATGCCCGAGACCCAAAAAACATATCGAACTCCTTACAAGGTATACTGGACGACCTACTGTGTACTGAACGCCTTGCTGAACGCCTTATGGTGCGCGAGCGTCGTCAACCCTGACGTGTAACACGAACTCAAGTCATGAAAATACGAAGTCGTTAGACTGTGCATCCTTTCACTTACACAAGCATGGCCACGTTATGTCACGCATATTAGTGAAAGAGTATCGATCTGGCCGATTGCTCGGATTCTAATACCACGCTACAGCCGCCCGTTCCTGTCTCAACATACTATTTTCGAGCTGTCAGATTCGCCCTACGCTTAGTTCACCCGCAAGCTCCATGCTGACGACGACACCCAAGCTTAATGACATCTGCTAACCTTTACTGAATGTCTTTCTTGCCCCTGTTATCTTCCCTCCACTTTCATTCTCTTCGTCTGCGCGTACATTCACTTCTCAGCAAGATGCCCGGTCCTGTCTTTTCTACACACCGCATCGTGATTCTCAGTGTTGCTCTCTTCTTCGTTTCGGTCTTTGTTTATTCGGCGGCGAGCATACACCATGGCAACAACCCCGTACAACAATTCAAGGACACAGCAAGCGGCGCCGCGAACGGCGCTGCGAACATCTTCAAGGGCGAAAAGCCCACGATAAGCGACTCTTTCCTGCACCTTTACGAATCGATACGAACGAATGTGTCTGCGGAAGTATACACAGACACTTCTGGAACAGAGTACAAGATCAACGAGCATGGGCCTTGGTGGAAGAAGCCGTTGCGAAATGAGATTCTCATTGTCGACATCGACACTCGAGTCCCCGACGGCAAGAACGAGCTCTGGAACAATGGGCGCATGGACTGGAAGAATATGGATGGCGGGAAAGACGGCGGCATGGTCTCTGCCTCATTCATGAATCACTTCCTTTACTGTAAGCATATCAAACGCTCCAACCGCCCTGCACCCAGCATTGACCAGATTCATAGCCCAAATCCACGGCTACGACTACCGCTTCTTCAATGCCAAAGAGATGGAATCCGCTGGCTACCACAACACATGGGTAAAGCCGCACGTCCTTGCCGAGCTCCTCGAATCCTACCGCTTCGTCGTCTTCGTCGACGCCGACGCTACAATCCAACACCTCGAGCTCCCCATCGAATGGCTCTTCAACCGCTGGGGCATCACCCCACAGACCTCGATCGCAATGCCACTCGACACGCGGCAAATCCTCAACGGCGACGAAAACGCCTCAAACGACAGCAAAGGCAAGCTGGCGCTCAACACCGGCGTCGTCATCGCCCAAGCGCTCCCCCACACATTCGACATGATGACAGCCTGGAAAGAATGCCCCAACGAGAAACAGTACCCCGGCTGCGCAACCTGGAAGCAGGAGTGGAGCCACGAGCAAAAAGCGTTCAGCGAGTATATTCGCTGGGACTACAATCCGAGCGGGAATGAGATCGTCGAGATTCCGTGTGACGATGCGATGGGATATCCGGGGATCAATAATCATGCGCACATCCTGAGTAAGTGCCAGGGCACGTTTCTGCGACATCATACTGTGGATAAGGGCATGACGAAGAAGAGCACCGAGGAGGCGATGTTGCAGGCCATGGCAGATTTGGCGCATAAGATGCTGCAGCAGAACAAGGAGAGATTTTGGTTCAAGGAGGGGGAGGCGAAAAAGAAGACGGAGCGGATGGGTGGCAATGAGCTTGTTGTGCCGGGGATGTCATGAGCTGAGCTGAGCTGTTTCGCCAGGAGCAGCCGCGTCTATGTTTGAGCATGTTAGCGAAGGCGTTTGTAGCATTTGTGCGTTAGAACGGTAACTGATACCCTATAGATTAACATTGCTGACGAAATGGAGAATTTACAATGACTTTTGGTCGATACTTGCCGTAACGCCAGCACTGTATCTTGCCTTCCTCTTGGAGGAGCATGGGCTATACGCTTTTGTCTCACACTACTTGCGACCATATGTATCACAATCATTACATCGTACAGTTCGATCAACCATTTCTACACTGTCGACCAGACACTATCAACTTGATCCCAAGTGCTCATCCTTAATTCTCCCACTCCCCAAGCACACCCTCCCACCGCCTCCGATCCTCCGCAATCTTCCTATCAATCGCCTCATCCAGACTACTCTGAATCTCCTTACTCGGCGTGCGCGACGCATTTGGGTCGGCCCAGCTGATCTTCCTGTTCACCGGAGTCTTAGCAGGCTGCGGGTGCGGTTTCGCTGCGTTGGACGGTGGAGGTCCCATTTTAGGTGTTGGCTTGGGTACAGGCGTGGCTGGCACGAGACGGGTTTTGGACGGCGATTTGGTAGGCGAAGGGAGGCGCGTGGGGTTACCAGGAGGTGTGAAGCTTTCCTCGGTGCCAGAGTCCTTCTTCATATCCTTTGGTTCAGGAGTCTTGACTTTACGCCCAGAGACCGCTTTCGATGGTGTCTTGCTGGGTGCTTTGATAGACTTAGTTCGTACGGGGATCTTCGGCGCAATGTCCGCGTGTTCTTCCTTTTTCCATTCGCCTATCCGGTGGGCAATGGCTTCCGCGCTCGCAACTCGCTGTTTGCCCGGTTCTGTAGTCGTCGTAGGCGTGGAGGACGTAGCGCCTTTTGCATGCGCGGCGGCACGAAGAGCCGCAGACTTGGTTGTGCGGACAACTGGCTGTGATTTTACTGTTGGCTTTGCTGCAGTTGCGGGCGTCGCGCCTCGCGACGTTGATGCCGCTGTGCCTGGACGAGAAGTTGGGCGAGAGCCTAAAGGGCCAGGATGGGTGGTTGAGGCTGTGGTGGCAGCGCTACGTAGCTTAGCCCGCTCGCGTGGTGAGTCAGTCTGTGAAGCGACAGCTTCAAGGACTTTTGCTGAACCCACGATCATAGACTTTGGTCGTGGCTTACGTGCTGCGGTGTTGAGTGGTCTCCTGGGTACCGCCTGCGTGCTGCTTTCCTCCTTCTGCCTAGCGGGGCCGATCATAGAGATAGGTCTTGCGGTCTTCTTCCTGTCATTGTTATCATCTGTTCTGGGCACGACAATACTCGTCGCGATAACCGTGGGTGAAATTGGAGTCGACGGTCTGCTGGCTCGCTTCTCAAAAGCATCAGCGCCAAGTGATCGCTTCAGTGACTCTTGCATTCTGTGCATGTCCTCTTGCATGGACGAGCGCAAATGAGTTGGAGTGCCAGAGCTCTGCGACCTGCTAGGTGGTCCTGGCCTTGAAGGCGTCGAAGGAGATGCAAACTTCGATGTCGTTGCAGTGCTTGGCTGTGAATGGTTTATCGTTGTCGAGGGAATAATGAGTGGAGAGCCGAGGAGCTGTGAGTGAAGGTCCTCTCTTCGCGAGGATCGTCCGCCTTCTGGAAGGGCAGGTGCCAGCGCCATTGCCGTTGGCGCATCTTCAACATGAACCACAGGGTTGGTCGCTGATATATTTTCTGCGATGGTGGTACCATGCAGATTCAAGACCGAGATCCGTTCCCTCAGCCCGTCTTTCTTGTTCGTCACTTCGCCGATACCCGGTCCATTCTCCTTGGTCGTTCCCCGGCGAACCACGTGCGGACTTCTCAAGCCCAGCCTCTCCGACATCTTACGCAAGGGCGTGGGCATAGACTCAGTGCCACCCATAGGAGGGTGCGATTGAATTTTTGAGCCCTTGTTGCTTAGTCCAGCCATCAGATGGCCAATATTGGACGGTGTTGACGCAGCTGCACCAGACTTCCGTAGGGCAGGTGCGGATGGTGTCAAGGTAGTGGTGGTTGATGCCAGCACTGGTGGGAGCAAGATCGGAGTTTGCTGATGAGTTGGTGTCATGTTTGACTTCTCTATTGTCAATGGTGGCACACCCGTTTCGAACGGTGCTGAAGGGCGCGCAGTTGAGGGTGACTCCAAGTCGATGGAAGGTTTGACCGTGTGTTTGGTTGCAGCTTCTTGCAAGCCCCCGCCTTGTGCGCTTTCCCTTCCACTGCTGTCGCTTGTTCCCGGCCCACATCCCAGGTCAGCCTGATCCCCCTCATCTTTCGGTACTTCTGTCTTCACTTCACCATCCTCCTCCATCCATCGTTGCTCTTTCCCATCGGGTGCCAACTTCGTCGTCTTCCTCGCCGGCGTCCCGAACAAATTCTTCCTCAAGATATCCTTCACCCTCCCAGCACCCCTTACTTCACCGCGCCTCTCTTTCTCTGGACTCGGTGTCCGTCTGCCTTCAGCCTTGACATCCGGCGTCATCCTACCCATCTTCCTCGGCGTGATCTTCTTCTCCGGGATCTCCATGGAGAAGTAGAACCCATTCTTGCCAACCTCGAGCGTCTGTTTGGCAGGTGTCTGCTCTCGCCTTGGGCTTCTGCTTGGTGTGCGTGGAGGTGTGGAGGGTGTGCCGGGACTCATGGTGACTTCCTCCAGAAAGCGTTTATGCAGCGGCGTGGACTTGCCCTTGCTCTTGGGTGTAAAGGGAGTCCCAGATTGCGCCTGTTGGGTACCTTTACGTGGTGGAGTGACGAGGAAAAGGTCCTTGTTCTCGTCTTCGGTGTGGGTTTGGCCGAGTGTAGTTCTTGGGTCGCTGATGGTAGACATGGTCATCCTTGGCGGCTACGCGACGTGTCAGTGTAATGCGTGAACATGTGATTTGCGACTCCACCTGTATCATGGTGATAGGTGGAGCGCTTGGGTGGAAACTGGGGAAACCTTGGGACGAAACGCTTTGGTTATGGTTTGGGCCCAACGTGTAGGTGATGTGGAGATGGCACGGTCGTGCTAATTTGCCGTGGAATGAGGAATGACGATGAAAACTTACCTTTGGTTATACCCTCTGCAGACCAATTCAAGTGTAAGTTGAGTAGAACAATTCAAAATGCGATGTTGTTGTTGTTTTCCAATGTTATGTTGAGCAATGCGGACCCTGCATATAGGACGGTACGGTTGTGGCGCGTTACTGTCTTACCCTGGGTTTTTATAAACGAAACAATCAACGAGATGTGAGAGACAGCAGACTAAAGCAACGGCCAGACGATACGAGAAGGGCAGAAGACGAAGAAGAAGAACGGAAAGAGAAAACCTCACAAGACATGTTTCCGAAACAACATGTGTAACAAACAAACCGTGGTTACTACGTCTTTCCATGCATGTAAGCGTGCTGCTGTGAGACATAGCGACAGCCGATGCACGAGCATGAAAACCACATTCAACTCGGAAGAGAACGAAAGTTGTGGTAGAAACGAGATTTAGAGCAAACAGAGGTTTAGCACAAGCCATGGAAATGTTTCCGGCGCCGGCTGTATTTGTAAGACCGACTTGTCAGATCGACCCAGAGCAAAAGTTGTGGGCGATGTCGGCCGGAAAGGGGTCAACAACCATCGGAAAACATACGTGCACCAGTTGATCCGGACATCGCGAGGCGGAGGAGGACAGTGCAGTATAGTATGGTGATCCAAGTGGATGATTCAAGTATTTTTGATTCCGCTGTATTCATGCTGCTTCCCTGGATAGAGTAAGCCAAAACTCCATCTACAGGTATCATAGTATGCCGATATCTACCAGCTTATTCAAAATATCGCTAAACATGCTCTTCAATCGTCATCCCCAATGCGCAACATCTACAACTTCTCCTTCAGGCTAGTCTTCAACCTCCTCTCAACGGCGTCAAGGTACTCGTTGGTGGTGACCCAGCTGCCCCTGTCCTTCTTTCCGCATGCAAGCGCAAGATCCTTGGTCATGATTCCATCAACATCAACCGTGTCAACGCAAGCTTTCTCGAGCTGCTCGGCGAAAACGACGAGCTCGGGGGTGTTGTCAAGCTCACCGCGCTTGGAAAGACCCTGAGTCCAGGCGTAGATGGAAGCAATGGGGTTGGTGGAGGTCTCGTTGCCCTTCTGGTGCTCGCGGTAGTGGCGGGTGACGGTGCCGTGGGCAGCCTCAGCCTCGAAGGTCTTGCCATCGGGGGTGATGAGGACGGAGGTCATAAGACCAAGGGAGCCGAAACCCTGGGCGACGATGTCGGACTGGACGTCACCATCGTAGTCTGGGAGATGTTAGCAGACATTGCAGGTAATCACAGACATTGAACGTACTCTTCATAGCGATGATGTAGCCACCCTCGCTCTTGATCATCTGAGCGACCATGTCGTCGATCAGACGGTGCTCGTACCAGATACCGGCGGCCTCGAAGTCCTTCTTGTACTGGTTGTCGTAGATGTCCTGGAAGACGTCCTTGAACTTGCCGTCGTAAGCCTTCAGGATGGTGTTCTTGGTGCTCATGTACAGAGGCAGCTTCTTGTCAAGCGCGAGCTTCATGGAAGCGTGTGCGAAACCGGAGATGGACTCGGTGGTGTTGTACTGGGTCTGAGCGACACCTCCGCCAGCGGGGAAGTCGTAGACCTTGATGGTCTGGGGCTCGCCGCCCTTGGGTGTGAAGACCATCTCGAGTGTGCCCTCGCCTTCAATGACACGGTCCTTGGCACGGTACTGGTCACCGAACGCGTGACGACCGATGATGATGGGCTGCTTCCAGCTGGGTACGAGACGGGGGATGCGGGGAATGACAATGGGTGCGCGGAAGACGGTTCCTCCACTGTTCGGACGAATTAGCTGCGTACTCTGGCCATGGTACTGCGGAAGGCTTACAGGTGGTTACGGATGGTGCCGTTGGGCGACAGCCACATCTTCTTGAGCTTGAACTCCTCCACACGCTGCTCATCGGGGGTGATGGTCGCGCACTTGACACCGACCGAGTACTTCTTGATGGCCTCGGCGGCATCGAGGGTGACCTGGTCATTGGTCTCGTCACGGTACTCAAGACCGAGATCGTAGTACTTGAGGTCAATGTCGAGGTAGGGGTGGATGAACTTGTCCTTGATGGTCTGCCAGATGATGCGAGTCATCTCGTCACCATCGAGCTCGACCACTGGGTTCACCACCTTGATCTTCTTGATGCCCGAGGCGGGGGTAGAGGACGCCATCCTGAGCTGCTGGCCGAGTTGCTGGGTGGAGAGGAAAGCTGCAGTTGCTGCGGGAGTACCTGTGGTGGTTCGTCGCGCGTTCGAGAACAGAGCCGATTTCGCACAAGTCTGGCTCGCAATGGCACGAGATGCAAAGCTGCGGGACTGGAGGCGGGTGAGGCTGGTCGCGGTGCGGATGGCAGCAGAGGCTGAAGTAGAGGGCCTCATGGCGGATGGCGATGGTAGTAGTATCTATAACCTCGGTGGTAGGAGTCTCGACGAGAATCGCCAAAGGGTCTTGCTGCGCTTGCCGGCCGCGGTAGCGTCTTTCCACGCTGCGATGCTCGGAATGATAGGCGGAATTTGGGTGGGGAGCTGTAGTGGAGTATCCTGGCGGGCCAAAGCTCTCCCGAGGTTCGCAGACGTCTGGCTCACGGAGCCATGCAGCCTTTCAAGCCGCCGTGGAATGCCGAGCCTGAGCAGCGGCCGCGTCCGCAAGCAGCAGGTGACATGTCGGGCGAGCGGCTCAGGTCATACCCAGGGTGCGCATCAATTTGCGCGGGCGCAGAAGAAGAACCTGCGGAATTGCCTGCAGAAGTGCCGTGTCGTGCATTTTGTCGCGTTGACTGATTCGACTGATGTCACGCGCGTCTGGATCCTTCGAGGGGAATGGCGGGGGAGGGGCACAGCTGCACGACATCAGCCCACGGTGCCTTTGGAAGTGACAATAACAATTGGCTTGCGCAGCA
This sequence comes from Nothophoma quercina, assembly GCA_021642125.1. NCBI lineage: Eukaryota > Fungi > Ascomycota > Dothideomycetes > Pleosporales > Didymellaceae > Nothophoma > Nothophoma quercina. The sequence continues at coordinate 117,461 of JAKIXB010000048.1, read as the reverse complement.
GATAAGAACCGCAGATCGAGCTTTTGCATATGGGAGACACGCGCTGTACTTATGCTCAGCTGCCCTGCGTCCGTACGCATCCCCTCTCACAAGCCATGCGGGCAGCCGGACACCGGGGCCGAGTGCCTGGGAAGCACCATTGGCTGCCAACCAGACGAGCCTGAATCTTCATATGGCTTCATGTTGGTTTGCTCATGTGAGTATGGCTGCCGTGTATCGTCTGGTGTGTTCCGACTTCTGCCGTATGGAGGGTGAGGTGCGAGTCGCAGGTGCCTCGGCATATCAGTCAGTGTACTAGGGGAGTATGGTTCGGGGTATCTCAGACCATAAGCGTGTAGATGTGTGGAAGTAGAGGACGAACAGTCAGCAAATGGTTGTGGGATGTGCTTGGAGCTATTTACGTAACATGACGAGACTGCTGCTTGAAAGGCAGGTGCGACTGAATAGCTCGTTCCCTTCTCTTCTTTACATGCACTTCACCTACAACTTAGCACGCAAAGAGTGCACCTCCACAATTTTCACAACCTCGACCTCGAGCGCCCTAGCATGGCTTCGTTTCTCATCCAGAGCCTTGGGCTTTGAGAGGTACATAACAATGCAAGGATTGCGCGAAGCTGTGTCAGCCTGGAAGACCTGCACCTTGTCGATGAACATGTTCACCAATATATCCTTGTGCTGCACCAGCAGGTATGCAAAGCCCTGCACGTTTGGAGTACCTACAAACCATGGTTGGCTTCCATGTACGATGGTATGAGCGTCGCGCTCCACGTACCTATGATTGCCCGTGTCTCGAACCACTGTCGCTCGAACGTGTGGCCGGGCCAAGGGCTCAATCCCCAACCCTTGGCATCCAATGCACGGCGAACAACATTTCTGCTCTCAGGGTTGACGATGCCCACGGAGACGAAGAAGCGGAGGTTCGTGATGTCATGGCCTTCTTCAGCAGTCATGGAGTCCCAGCCAATCCAGGCCACGTCCGAGAACTGGTTCAGCACCGGCAACTGGTCCTTAGGCACAGGTGGCTTGCGATGCTCGGCAGCGTGCTTAGGCGACAACCTGTTCAACCCCATGATGACACCATCTTTAGAGTTGACGGCGAACGCGTACGAAGCCCCCGTTGCTCGGTAGTTCTGGCCATTGACGTCGTACCATTGCTCGTCAACTCCGCCGACTGCTGGGTCGTAGCTTTGATGTTCGACGAAAACCAGCATGTTCTCTCCGCCCTCGTAGATGTCCGAATGCTCAGACACCCCAAGGTCGACGAGAGCCTCGCCAATGCCCCACGTAGAGTAGAAGTCATGGAATCTTTCGTCGACCCTGTCCAAAGGAAATGGGTTCCATCCCCAAGTCTGGAGATCGCTAGGGCTGCGAAATGGACTCTGGGCATTGTCTCGTGCAGGACTGTATGCAGGTCCTACGTCGGCATCGTTCGCTTGCATAGCCCAGGAAAGGGTGCAACCTTTGTGTCGGCAACTATTCCATGAGTCATCGTTGGCAGGTTCGGTCGGTCTATTGGGCAGCGGAGGTGGAGGTCGGCGGACCGGGGGATCAGCCGCCTTCTCAACGCCCATGCCAGCGCGGAGGAGGTAAGGAGAGGTGCCATTGTTTGTGCCGCTGTTGCTATTACCGGGTCAACATCTGTATTACGTCGATGGTGTGCATCGTGGCACAAGGCCAGACGTGTCTCTATTACTTACTTGAACAGCCAGTTGCCATATGCACAAGCCGCAAACGCGGGCACCACCAGACGCTCTAGCCTCATAATTGTGTTGGATCGCAGGGAGTTGCGTGGTGGAAGGTCGAGCTTGAGATTCTGTGAAACCAGTCTTTATGTGCGGATCTTCGAAAGTGTCTCCTTCACCTCAACAGGTGAAAGCTTTTGCAATGTTGACCATGTCTAAGCTCAAATTGCAGCTTCACTCGCGTACAGGGCGCCAACGACCACAACGGCCAGCACTGGGCTGATGATGTACGAGATGGTAAGGATCCTCGCAATTTTCCTTTCATCTTCCACACCAGCATCGCTGACCTGGACCATTGTGATCAGCTTCATAGCAGGCGGGCCTGTTGGCATGAGCATCATCGCAAACCAGAGCATTGGGTCTGACCCCAGGACATTGGAATGCTTCACAATGACATAGATGAGGCCTATGCTGATAACTGGCCACAGGACAAAGCGGATTACTAGAATGAACACCGTGGTAGCGAGAGGAGTGCCAGCTCGTGCAGCTGAGCCATCACTCTGCTTCGAGTCCTGATACGAAGTGTATAAGGAGATCCCAGCGACGATGAGGGGCAGAGGGACGAACAAACCACCAATGTTCTTCCAGCTCTCGGTGAGCCAAGCAGTGAAAACGCCACCACTGTAAGTGCTGCTGAAGAATGCGCGATGAAGCACTGGTATCATGCCAATAAGCACACCTAACAGAGCGCCTAGTAAGGGCGCATTGAGGAAGTCGTAAAAGAACAACAGCCACCACTGTGTGCGTGCACTGAGGTCGCTCCAGTGAAGACTTGGCACGTAATGAGGACGACGCTTTATGGTAGTGAACTTTGGCTTTGAAGGGAAGAAGGTGATATTGGTCACCGACTTATGGCGTTCCCGAAATTGCGGGCCAGGAGACAGCAGTCTCGTCTGTTCAGAAGGTGCCTCGGCGTTGTTTCCGTTCTCCAAGGAGTCGTCGAGCTGGGTCCTAAACGTAGTAGCTTCATCCGCCTCTTCTCCATCGAGTGTTGTCTCGTCGTCTGAATCAGGCGCATGCTCAGTATCAATCAAGCGCGGGCCCACAGCGAATGTCAAACAGCTGCTGACAGTTGCGAAGACCAGAAAATAGCTTTTCGCCCTTCCAACTAGCTCGCGCGTTGTCTCGTCAGCCACCAGCAATTTGGTAAGTATGCCCGTTTGTTCCAAGCTCTGTATAAGCAGCAAAGGGTAGCTCGTGGTGTTGTTGAACATGATTGCAGCAGTTGTCCAGTCTGGTAGTCCAAACACAAGATGTGCGAAGATGCCGATCAGGAAGCTGACAAAGTGGCAGATAAGGGCCCACAGGAGGACTATAAGGTAACGGTTGGCGGAGCCCTGATGCAGCTCTGACCCAATCTGGACGAGGAGCAAAGCCGGCAGGAACATCTTGACGCATATTTTGCTGATGGCTTTGCCATTGCTCGCATTGAGAAGACCGAGTCGTGCCGCTATGGCGCCGTAGGAGATGACCAGCAGGACCGACAGGGATGCTTGGACCGCCGCGATGAAGGAAGCGAGAAAGCCATTGAGTACCATTGTAACGCTAAAAGCCTTTAGCAGTGGTCTGGTGTGTTGCCAGATGCTGCAATCGAGGTTCCAACAATTCCGAGCGGGGAGAGCTTTAAGGCAATCGTGCGCTTCATGACCCTGTTTACGCGATGCTTCTTCCAGACAAGTTCCGCCATTAGGAGGCTGAAGCACGTTATCTATTGGCTGAACTCCGTCATGGCTGATTGGGTCAGCATGCTGATAGAGCGGACTTCGAGATACTAGAATGCACAATGTGTGCATAGACACGGCTGATCTGCGTATGCCGTCTTCCAACAACGCGATCTTAGCATCTTGCAAGGCCTGTAGGCTACGTCATACTTGAAGCTCAACCTTGAAAGTGGGTACTAAACTGCATATCGTACAGTCCGGCAATAATTCGTTTGCTGTGCAATTCCAGACAGATGCTGGTGTATTGCTTGTGTGCTTCATAGGGCGTTGCTTCTCGTTTGTCAAATGACGACACACTCCGAGAACACGCCTCCGCTCTTTGCACCATCCGCAGTTGTCGTCTTTGCACAAGTCTTTGCAATATCTTGTAGCACCTCACGGCACAGCTCGCCTGTCAAGGCACTGCATTCAGCGTAGTGGTCGCAAAGCATGCGCTGCGCAGCCTGCACACCCTCGTGAGGCATAACGCTGGGCCCTCGCCCTTTTTTGTCTTCGCCAACTTCCTGCAAGGTCCATTGTTTGCGCAAATCCCGCTTCAGACCCAGCACCATGACTGGGAGATTCTCATCGTAGTTGAAGTGCCCGTTTACAATAGGAAGCCATGTCTTTGTGAGCGATTCAAGGGAGGCGCGGGAGGCTATATCATAGCAAAGAATGACAAACTGTGCACGAAGCAACGTGTAATTCTCGGGGCTCTTCGTGTCGAAGAACCGGAGCTTATACGGTCGGCCATAGAGGGAGATATCGAACTCGAAGGGTTGGTCTGTGTCGCGAAGCGTCGGTAGTGCGTACGGTGGCAGATCATCATCTTGAGGCTGAACACCAAGACTTAGACGCCTAGCAAAATGTCAGCTGTGGGTTTTGAGAGGTAGCGGGTGCCATTCACTGCAGGACAGCGCGCCGCTGAGGGGTTCGGGATGTATGAACGAAGCACTCACGATAAAAATGTGGACTTGCCGCATTCAGTGTCACCGAGCAGGAGCACAGTGACCTCTGGAGTATCCATTTATAGAGAGAGCCGCGCTGCGAGCGCGCTTGAGTGTTGTTAGCTACATGGTGTCGATGTCCAAGTCAGATGGCGCGGCGATAACGGCGATTGGTGACCGGGGCAATCTCGGCAAAAGCTTGCTTGCATCTCCAGGCCTCATCTCTCAACCACCGACTCTGTCATCTCCAAATCGCTTTCGGCCGTAATGCTAAGCTCAAGTAACTTGAGTCCACGAGTGTAGTTGATGTTCGACTCACTCACTTGGACATACTTGATTGAACATGTGTGACATTTTTTTCCCATCGGTCTACATTGCTGATGCCTTTTTCGTTTCATCCAGCCATCTTTTTGTATTGCCATACAACACTCGTTGACCTCCCCGCTGGATTGTTTGGTACTTCTACTTCTCTTATTAAGTTTCTCTGCTGCAACATCTAAAGCGAGCAAGTTCTTTCTCAATCAGCTATCCTCATCAGCGACCGAAAAACAGCACTCAGTGCCTATCCGCCGATCCACCCTACAGTAGCGACGCCCATAGTACCAGCCACATTAGCAGTCTGCTGCGCCAGGCTCGTCTCCGCCGAATCCGCAGTGCTTGTTACGCTCGCGCTCACTCCCACGTTGCTCGAAGCGCTGACCCGGTCATCCGGTGCAAAGCTGGATTCCGCAACATCACTCGGATATTGCTAATGATCCATACGCAGACTTTAGCTTGTACTTACCGCTGCCAACTCAACGACCATCTTCTGGCTGCTGGTTTGAACAGTGCCATCGCAATGCTAGCGGATGTCCAAACCAATACGAGGTTTTCAGTCTCCCAGTTGCGCGATAATGCGATCGTAGGTTTATCGACACACTTCCAGACTATCATGTTGAGAAATGGGTCCATGTCGCTCATGGCGTCTGGAAGGAGCGTGCGTAGGGCGAGTTCGGTGCTGCTGAACATGCACCATTCCAGCGAAGTCAAGGAAGTGATAGTGGCTGCTGGAATCAAAGCAATTGAAAGGAATTGTTGTTTGAGCGAGTGCAGTGTCTGCAAAAGAAAATATGGCAGCTGTGTCGCTGATGGTGAAGAAGTTGGTGTGCATCTTGGGTTGTGTTCTGCGAATGTTGACATTCAACGAACCAAATTCGTGATGTTGGATGATGAGTCTTGTGACACAAATGGCGCTGTTCTCATACAGCTCTCAGTAACGGCCCTATTCAATTCTTCATCTCCTGAATTTCCTCCATGGAGAAGACGGCATGTGTGAATACCCCAATGGCCAGCCCGGATGTTCAGCATGTCCTGTTATCAGACATATTCCCGGTCTACTTCGCAGTGAAAGCTCTCAAAAAGGTCTATACGTTCGCGAACACGTTTTTTAGCTCTACATCCGTCCTGCCAAGAATACGGCAGGCGAAAAGCTCCAGCTTGGCGGCTTCTTCGGCTGCTTGCGACCTTCATGGGTCAAGATCCCAAACTATAAACCATGATGATCTCGGCAATTGCAACGTGTCAGATAGGTCAAGCCAGGCTGTCGTGCGATATATTCGTAAGAGCTAACCTTCGTCCTCCTTGGACGTTACATCACCCTGGAGGCCTTCATTCACCTTTGGCCTCACGATCTGACCGTTCTTGTCTCTCACCCACCCACACTCCAGACCTGCTTTGAAGCATGGCTGGCACCGACTTCCATTCCCCAGCTGCTTACAGTGCCTTACATCAAGCCCCCGGGTGACGCACTTGGGGCACACAAGCAAATCCCTTTCCACCTTAGCCGTGAATCGATCGTCGTCCAATATTCGGTAGTCTTTGCCATTGAACTCCCAGTAGTAGTCGGAGTCGTACAACGTTTTCTCAACGGGAAGTTCCTCACCGTGCATGTAAGGAGGGATGTAGGCGGTGCCAGATGGAAAATTGTCCCGAGTTACTACGAAGTGGCCTTTGTGTTCGTGTATAATGTCGGCGATCCTGTAGATCAGGGGCCGACTCAAGAAAAGCGTAGATATGTATTGCTCTGCCTCCTCAAGATGAAAGACAATGTGGTTCGAGTAGTGAACCTGTAGTGTGAAGTCGTCCGGTACTGAGGCTGGAAAATGCTGCCTGACGAGCGACGTAGTGGAGCGAAAGACGATCTGTGTAAGCGAATGTGGATCGTGACTAGCGTTGTTCGATATGGCGCTGTCCAGCATCTTCAAATACTTGAGCCGTGGCGGGAATCCATTTTCGCGAAGATAGTAGTAAAGATGCGATTCGAAGCCGAGCTCCAGGTGTTGTAGATTGGTAAACGAGCGCAGCTTTGCTGCACCATCAGGGTCGGTCTGTCGTCCTGGGAGAAATGCGAGAGAGCCTCCGATATGTGTAAGCTTCTCAAGTGAGTCTGCTTGTTGCTGTAAAGCTGGGAGGAAACGTGTCGAGCATGTTCGCTCATCAGGTTCCATAGACGGGCGGGCTCCTTCGAATGTATGCAGACGCTCGCCTATGTAGAGTTCTTTCAAGGCTTTTGGCATACTGAGAATAGTATCAAACGTTTGCATATCGATGTTGCATTCGATAAACGTTAGAGAGCGAAGAGGTGTTGATTTGCGCTCTTTGCCGAATGACTTGACTGTTGACTCCATGTCTCGATTTTTGATGTTCAAACAGGATATGGTAAGGTTGCGAAGGGTCGGATGATAAAATACAGAAGCGAGGCGGTTGTCAAGTTCGAACTTCCTATCGTCCCGACCGTGTGCATGGAGCGTAACTACCGCTTGTCAGCTAATCGTTGAGCTATAGTGTGTATGCCTGTCCTTACACGACTGTAGCATCGGCAGCGCAACCGGCATTCCTTCTCTCGGAAAGACCGAACTTGCTATGAGGTTCGAGTAGTTGATCCTCGACCACCCGTGAAAAGGTTCGCCATGCTTCCATTCTGAGTTGTTTGGGCACGGGCTTTCCAGAGTTAAGTGGCGCAACTTTGACATTAAAGTCAGCCAATGATTGAGTTCTTCAATGCCCTCTTTGTTCGAGTCCTTGTGTCGAATGGCTAGCTCCTGGATATAGTCGACTCGCTCATCCCGTCTATCAAATGATACTGCAACATTGCGTGCATGTATTCCGCTGAGTATTTGCAGCGAGCGCCAGACATAGGGCTCAGAGAGACCTTGAAGCCGTGCACATGTTGCCGCAAAGTTGCAGAGATCCCTGAGCGACGTGATATGATCGATAACGATTAACAGAAGTTCGTCTACAAGGCGCAACAAGCCACTGTCGGCAAGCGCAAGCATCGTTGCACCTGGTTCTTGCCGCGTCATTCTGAATTCTCGACCTGAAAGGCGTGTTTTGCGCTTCTTGGCTCCAGGATCGGGCATGCAGTCTTTTTAAAACCCGACGTTATGGTGCCCTATAGTATTTGCAGTTGGTGATGTATACTTTATGCGACTGCGTTAGTGGTGATGGTGGAAGAGATGCAATGGAGCGTGGGGACGTTAGGCCGTGAAGAGTTAGCCTACATGCTTACGTCATAGCTAAAAACCAGGACCCTCGGAGGTCTCCACGGGTCTTTGACTATGTGTCGATGTCAACAAATACATGCTATCGGGTCTGTAGCCGCTGCGCCTCAAAGTTGTCCAGTCCAGCTGCTAGATAGTGTAGATGAACCTCGGGTTGTGCTCTCCTATCTCCTTAATCTCCACCTCAGAAAGGCCTTCCATCCTGTAATCCTCCCTACCCAGAAGCTTCCTCTTGTTCTGATTACGGTACCAAAAGTGCAGTGCGGCGTGGACGCCGACACCAAGGGCATGCAGTCCGATTGTTGCGCCATATCCAGGATAGTATGTTGGATGTGCTGAAAATGAAGGGCGCCGATTCACCTGCGGCATTTCCGATGGTGATCTGCATCCCGCTGGCAAATGCTCGTTTGCCATAGCGAGAGCTGTTAACATCAAGCCACGTCATGGCGGCACCAGTCGACGTCCACAGTCTCATGGCGATCACAAAGCAACCAGCAAAGCTAAGGCCAACGTCTTGGTTCGTAACGAGGAAGACGTATCCTACCGTGCAAGTCAGGAAGCTGCCGATGCAGAAGATGCCGTGCTGCTGAATTTTGTCACTCAAGTAGGCGCTGCCTACGTAGACGAGGAAGTCGAGGGAGTAGATGGGGATCACGAGTGCCTGAACGAGCTGTCGAATCCAATCAGCACCTATTTCAAAGATGATGATAGGGAAGAAGATGGAGAGACTGTACAGCATACCCAGGCTGCTGAATGTTCCGATTGCGAACTCCCAAGTCTTCCAGTCTTTGGCTCCAGCTTTGACGTCTTCCTTGTGCAGTAGTTGTGCAGCTTTCGTTAGACCGATCTCGAGCTCTCGTGGGAGAACGAGGTTGCGGCGGTCCTCTTTGGTCAGGAAGCTAGCAGTGTCCGGGCTGTTTGGGAGGACGAAGGGTACAACCAGGGCTGTCAGAACTATTGGGACACCGTTGATCGCAATGATCCATCTCCAACCTCTGATGAACCGTTAGTAATTTCTAGCGGACATACTGCCAACTTACGGACTCACCTCCAGCCTCCGGCATAGTCCAATTCGTTAATAGCATATGTCACAAGGCCTCCCAGAGCGCCGACGATGGCACTGATGCCGTAGAAGTAAGTGTTGCGTAAAGAAACGCTCTTTCTGTTGGAGAACATGGAAAGACAGAGGGTAACTCCTGGGAACGACCTCGCCTCAAATACTCCAAGAAGAATTCGACAAGCTATTAGCGCGGCGAAGTTGTTACCGAAGGCGGTGAATGTGGCTACCAGGCCTCAGAACCGCATACCATCCCCCACATCTTATAGATAAGTATCCACCTCTAGATGTCATGCCCCACAAAGTATCGAGAGTCTGCTACGGTACCATGGTGTCTTGGAGGTTCGCCGTTGACGCGTCTAATCGAGAAAGTCTATCTTAGCCGCGCATCATTGATATTGGCGCACTGAGGCCCCCCCCCCCTCCATTCGAACGAAGACATCCAAAATATTGAGGGTGCATTCAACACGAAGAGATTGGGTCACCTGTATGCTGTTGAGAGTAACATTTTGAGCACTGTGAAGATGTATGCGTTACAGGTCTACAGCAATTACCTCAATCTCTCTGCAGCATATGGACGTCGTACAAGTCTCTTAGCTTTATGCATCGGCTTAGGGGACGATGATGAATAAAAAAACTCCAGACTCTCGCAGCAATGGAGAGCGCGCAGGGATTATGGACAGACGGATGAGAATATCACTTGCGATTTATGCGAAAGTATCGCAGCATGCACTGCTGGAGGTATCTCGATATCCTTCACTTACGCATTCTTCTTTGGAGCCTCCATAACGATCGTTTCGGCTGTGGCAACTTCAATTTGCTCTGCGGTGCCCTTGCTCAGCTCAGCATTCTCGACATGGTTCGCACCACCAAAGATAGTATACATCTCTTCAAGGCTGACGTTCTTTGTCTCTGCGATGAAGAACCATACGTACGCAAACAGTACCACATTGATGGCACCGAACATGTACATGGCGTAGAAACCTTCGTTGGCCAAGAACACCGGAAATGCTTGCTGCAGGCAGATATTGGCGACGTTCTGAAATTGAGACGAGATGGCAATAGCCTGGTTACGAACGTTCATCGAGAAGATTTCGCCTGTCCATATCCAGACTGTTGCGCCCCACGATGGCTTGAAGAAGAACGCGAAGAGAAACATGAGGAAGACTGTGGCGATGCCAACGCTACGTGTCTTACCCTCGCTCAGACTTCCGGGAGTTTCTGTGACGACCGCGGCTGCGATCAACATGCACATTGCCATACCTACAGCACCAGCAAGGAACAAGAATCGGCGACCGAATCTGTCAACCGTCCAGGTTGCATTGAGAGTGAAGATAATGCCGAAGGTGCCGTTCAATGCATTGATAAGCTGGATCGTGTCATTGTCAGTAAATACAGATTGGTATATCTTGGTTGAGTAGCTGTTTAGCGATCCCTGGCCCGTCAACTGTTGACCGATGTTGAGCAGGATACAGAGGACTGGTGATTGTCAGTATCTGCAACACCCCCAAGGCAATGTACTTACACAGCCTCTTCCTTACTGACTTGTCTTTCCAGAGTGCGGAATAACCCGAGGAGATCTCGTCTTTCTCAAATTGCAGTGCACAAGAGATGTCGCTGAGTTCATGCTGGACCCTCTCAGGGTCGTCACGTACACTAGATAGTGCCTGTACGGCAGCTTCTAGACGGTCATGCTTGACAAGCCGCTAAAGCCAAGGTCAGTCAGGTACGGGCTCAACAAGTGAGGAATAGAGACTGACTCGAGGTGTTTCCGGACAGAAGCTGATGGCTATGATGATCAACACAGGCGCCAGGAGCTGGAAGATTTGGACAATCTTCCAGTCCCAATCGCCCAGCTTGCTTGCGTTCTTGGTGCAAGCGTAGTTGATCCAGTAAGCCAAAAAGCTCCCAACACTGTAATTCATCTACCTACTCATCCGTTAGTTGTGGACTTGAACATATACCGGGACATATACCAAAAGCTCATGATCTTGCCGCGAGACTCAGCATGCGCGACCTCGCTAATGTAGGTCGGACCTGCAGGGAGAGCAATCCCTTGGCCGATACCAACGATAGCACGTCCAGCGATAAATTCGCCGATATTGCGTGGTGTGAAAGTTGAGATGAAAGTTGAGACAATGACGATGGCGCAACCAGTGATGATGGCCCATCGACGACCAAAGCGGTCAGATATCGGCGCCGAGAAGAACATGCCTGTGAGTGTTAAAATCAGGCATGCATCATGTTCAGGTACATCTCCACCGCTTAACAGCAATGATACCGCCAACATTGTACGCGGTGTTGATGGATCCTATCACGCTTGGGCTGGGTTTGTGAAAGTATCCAACCCAATGCTTTGATCCCTGTACGGCATTGAAGGTGCTAGGATCGTATCCATAGAGAATCATTGTCGTCGCTACGACCATACACACGTACCAGGCATAAGCGTTTCCTTTCCCCATTGTTCACTGTGAGGCAGTAAGTCGTAACAGATCAATGGTGAACGTTAGGTATATTCTGCTGTGTAAAGTGGAGGAAGACGATATAGCACACTACTCGCCCGAGCATCGCCTCTGCACTTGTTATACAACATTCTGAAAGACAAGCTTGTGCGATGCACAGAGGATGGAACTTCCATCACTCATACCCTAGGCGGAGCTACGGGGCACTAGCGCCAAGCTAGACCCCGCACTTTCCTGCATATCAACTAGCCCGAATGCCCGAATGCTTCACCATCTTTACAACATCAGCTGCCCCGGATTTCCGCATGGCTGCAAGCCTCGCCAATTAACATTCTTGATTCGAGGAGATATTATCACCTGTCAGTACAAGAACGGAAAACTTCACGAGATCACTTGCAGCCGGTGGGTGAATTCGAGTAAGGAGAGGTCAGTCCAATAAGCATGTGAGCAAGCATTTCCAAAAAGGTGGAATCTACCGAGTTGCAAAGGATGTAAGAGGTGGCTTTACGATATAACGGTATCTTTCGGCGATCCTGGACCGAGAGCTGCTACCTGCAGCATAACCAACGATCTGCGAAAGATGTGACATGATGGGGTCAGCTCCATTTCCCGCGGGTTCACACAGCACTCCACAAACAGGTGTATACCTGGTTGTCGACTGACCAGGTGGTCGGGTGGCATCCTTTCAATCTGCCATATACCCAATTGGCGGACCCGTGTACTTGTGCATCTCATGGATCTTGGGCCACCACGAAAAGCATACCGTATGGAAGAATTATCGCCGATGAAGGTTTTCTGAGGCCACCTGCCAATATCTTGGTCGGGATCGAATGCTCCACGGGAGTAATCAAGATGACATCTTTCGACAAAGCTCGTACAAGTACGGGCCGGGTACATCAAGAATGTGACAACTCACTACCCTTACAGTATAGCTATTTGTGCTAAGCTTGAACCATGCAGCTGATAAGTGTAGCACTCCTGTACTACACAGCCCATACACTCGCGCAGAACACGACATGCAGACATTGTGAAGACGAGGCTCACGGCTTCGCCTCGCTCAATGGGGGCACAACAGGCGGCAAAGGCGGGAAGATCGTCTACGCCAATACCTACCAAGAACTCAAGACGTATGCTGCGCAAAACGGCAGTCTCATCATCAGGGTCAACGGCGCCCTGATAGTTGAGCCAAAGGGCTACGAGATCCCCATCGCTAGCCACAAGACCATCATCGGGGTCGGCAAGACGGCCAAAGTTATCGGCGGAGGGTTAGTCGTCAAAGGCACTCGAAATATCATCCTTCGTAATCTGCAAGTTAGCGACACGCGTATCCCGGAGGACTCGCCAGGCAAGACCGAAGACTGGGACGGCATCCAAGTGGACAATGGTACAAAAATCTGGATCGACCACATCACCGTACAGTCCCCTACCGTCTCTCTCCGTGGACCTTCAAGGCTGACACTTGCAGTTCGCACGCATGAACGATGGCCTCATTGACCTCCGTCGCGACTCAACTTACATTACAGTATCTTCGTGTATCCTCTCAGAGCACAACAAAGCGCTCGGAATCGGCTGGACCACCAACGTTACTGCAAAGGTCACCATCAACGACAACTTCTTCAATTCGACTAACGCACGAAACCCCTCGGCCGATAATCTCGAGGCTTGCCATATGTACAATAACTACTTCCGCAACTGTACCTCTTACGGCACGTACGCGAGAGGCGCCACAAACCTGCTCGTCGAGCACTCATACTACGACACTGTCTTCGACCCTATCGTTGCGGGTCCCAATGCGTCAATAAAAGCGAACTGGGTGAAGTTCAAGGATGATAGAGGTGAGAGGATGTTGGATGTCAATGCGGATAAGGTGTTCAAAGCTAGCGATTTCTACCAGTATTCGCTGAGGGATCCGTATGATTTGCCAAACGATATACCTTATTTTGCGGGACCGCAAGAGGATATCGGCAGCTAGAAGGGCGCTCACAAGTACAAACTATACGTGACTCTATGTAGATCCCAAAGTTGATGCATATCGGGGCCCTTCGGTGCCTCACGGAGGCTTTCGCTAGCTTACTTGAAGATCCCCGTGCTTCTCTTATCTTCGAGCGCATACAAGATCAACCTAGTGCCCAGCATCAAGTGCCGAAAGCTTATAAACTTAAACACCGAGCTGTGGTGAAGCATTGAGATAGTAATGGACCATAGTAGGAAGTCAAAAATGCCAGTGTGGCCGGGTCTACGTGATTCATGAACGGCGCCGGCTGCTGGATGGCATGCTAGGCTGAAATACGGTGTCCGCGGTGACAGAGACTTCCAATGTATAGCGGCGGGAAAAGATGCTCTTTACAGTGCAATAGAGAGCATGATAGCATCCAATGTGCGTACGTTGCTTCGCGCGTAGCGGATCTTGGACACTCTTGAGCTCCATGTGGACATGCAATGCAGGGAAGGGAAAGGCGGACGAACATGTGGGCAGTTGCTCCGAGCCCGTTCGCGCTAGCCAGCCCGGCCGAGGCATGTGGAAGCGGAGTGGAGCTGTCCCTGTCAGAAGCGCGTCAGGAACATTGAATGTTCATAAGGCGCTGTGGACCCCTCACGTATCTTGTCACCCCTCAACTTCTGTCAATCTGTTGTATCGCATTACACATACTACACCATGGCGGCATCAAAGATGCCCTCTTTTGAGCACACGTCTATGGATAAGATTGCGCCGACATGCGCAACCGTCCGACAGACTTTCCTTTCGCACAAGACGCGCCCTCTCGAGTTCCGTATCCAGCAGCTGCGCAAGCTGTACTGGGCATTCAAGGACAATGCAGACCTCATCGAAGAAGCCTGTAAGAAGGATCTTGGCAAATCGCAGTTCGAGACATATCTCACTGAGATCTCGTGGGTCATGAACGACTGCGTATGGATGGCAAACAACGTTGAGCGCTTCGCGAAGGACGAGAAGCCCTCAGACATCGCCTTCACCAACAAGTTCATGGGGCCCCGGATTCGCAAGGACCCGCTCGGCACTGCGCTCATCATCGGTGCATACAACTTCCCTATCCAATTGACAATTGGACCTCTCATTGGTGCTATTGCTGCTGGTTGCACGGCTATTATCAAGCCTTCAGAGTCGGCGCCCTACGCAGCGGCTGTCATGCAGAAGATTATGGCCGAGTCGCTGGATCCAACCTGCTACACATGCATTCAGGGTGCTATTCCAGAGACAACGGCGCTGCTGGACGAGAAATGGGACAAAATCTTCTATACTGGATCAGAGACTGTGGCACGCATCATCGCGAAGAAGGCAGCTGAGACACTCACACCGCTGACTCTCGAGCTCGGCGGCAGGAACCCAGCCATCATCACCAAACACGCCGATCCCAAGCTGGCCGCAAAGCGTCTATTGTGGGCGAAGACCCTGAACGCCGGCCAGGTCTGCGTCAGCCAGAACTGCACGTTCATTGACCGCGAGCTTGTCCCAGCCTTCATTCAGGAGACGAAGAACGCCCTGAAGGAGTTTTACCCCAACGGCCCACGCAACTCGCCCGACTATGGCCGCATCGTCAACCAGAAGCAGTTCCAGCGCCTGAAGAAGATGCTGGACTCCAGCAACGGCAAGATCGTTGTTGGTGGCACCATGGACGAGGAAGACCTCTTCATCGAGCCCACTGTTGTTCAGGTCGACAGCATCGACGATGCTCTGCTCCGCGATGAGAGCTTCGGTCCCCTCCTCCCTATTCTGCCAGTCACCGACCTCGACGAAGCTATCAAGATCGCTAATGAGATCCACGACACACCGCTCGGCACATACGCCTTCGGCACAAAGGCAGAGATGCACAAGAGTAAGGCTCCTCCCGTCGGAATACCCTTGCATAGCTGATAAATTGTAGTTCTCGACCAAACCCGCTCCGGCGGCGCCTCCCTTAACGACGGTTTCTACCATGCCTCAATTCCTACCCTCGCATTCGGTGGTGTCGGTTCTTCCGGTCAGGGCGCCTACCGCGGCAAAGCCTCCTTCGACGTCTTCACGCACCGTCGCAGTGTGACCACCACACCAGCGTGGATCGAGAGTTTGATGGACGTCAGATACCCGCCATACACCAGTGCAAAGCTGAAGAAGTTCTCCGGCATGAACGAGATCAAGCCCAACTTTGACCGTCAAGGACGTACAATTGGATGGGGTGGATGGTTTCTTGGGCTTATTGGGTTGAAGGGCTTGGCTGTGCTCATTGGTAAGTGACCACTTACCTGTTGCGTGAATTCTCCTGTTGGCGTTTTGGGTGATATTGAAGAGCAGGATGTACCCAGTTGTGAGTCCGGAAATAAACTAACAGCGTGCAGCTGCTATTGGTGTCAGGGCGTACCTGCAGCGTCGCGCGAAGTTGTAGGCGTGTGATGCCGATCTTTTTGATGTACGATAATCCCTCACGATACCGTGTATACCCACATAATCTCATTTGTCGATCAACTCAAAATCATGCATCGCCACATTGCTGGCTTGGACTGCTGCAAACATTGATACACTGCACACGCTGCTTGCTAAATCCCAACAACATCAACAACGAATCTTGACTATACTCACCGTCTTTGTGGCTTTGACGACAGGCAGACTGACAACAACGGCATAGCAACCACCATTAGATATGTATTATGCGCCACCTGGAACGCGGCACGAGTAACACAGTTGTCCAACGTGCGTAACATGGCGCAATATCAGAAAATTCACTACTATGCATCTGACTCAAACAGCACGCACCATCACTACTACGCTGGCTACGATGACCCACGAGACCCCTCCCCAGACCCTCCGTCATTACCACCAGCCGACCCTGCGGACCATCCGCATCGTCCCTGGAACCGAGAGCGCAGGGCTAGCTACCAAGCTCATCATCGACCATCTGTAGAGATTAGAGAACCGAGTGGGCATGCTCACTACGGCACCCACATCCCTGTTCCAAGACCTCCTCACCACTATCCTGTCAATCATGAGTCCTTCCCGCCACGCTTCTTCCATGAACGAAGGGGCAGGGCAAGAGCGAGCCCTGACGCTGATGAAGCACACAAAGAAATGGTACGCAACTACCAAAGGCAGCGCATGTATGATTTGAACCATGCCTATGATGCTGGTTTCGACCGCGCGTTCGAATCTGGTATTTGTCATGGCGGTCGACATCCTGAGTGTGATACTGGTTCTGATGGTCAAGGCTGGCAGAGGAGTGGGACTAGACGGACAGCTGAGTGTGCGGCCATGTTGAAGAAAGCCAAGAAGGAGATTAAGAAGGAGAAAGAAGGGGATTATATCAGGTTGAGAGGTGAGGAGAAGGCGTGGGTGAAGAAGAGGGAAGTTAAGGTCAAAACGGTGAGCACAGGTAAGGGAAGGGCCAGAGGAGGGGTTAATGACGTGGAGTCAATGAGGGTGTCGATCGGTGTGGATGAAAGAGGTGTAATGAAGTACGAGAGGAGGATCAGGTTACTGTAATCTGTATCGTATAGAGAAATGGAAGTACTGCGCCCGGTCTTGAGTGATATGAAATAGCACACGGTAGTGTTCCTTATACGAAGTATGGCCAGCTCTTTCGCATCCCTGGAAGCCTTCCGTTGCAGGGTTCACTTTTCAGAACACCATAATTAAGATCAGTCTCTTTCTTTCCCTTCATCGTTTTGGGTTTTCAGCAAGCGATTTCATCTGCGACAGACGAGGCAATCTTACAGGTGCTAAAATCTCGAGACAGCGCTTCTACCTACAAGCCATCCTGCAGACTAACCATGCTACGCACACGGTCCTCTGGACGAGGGTTCAGGCTGCAAGTCCGTATCTCCTGATGTTACAAAGCAAGACCAGGCGTTCAATTAATGGTTCATCGTTGAGAAGACCCTGTGCAACGTTGACAGACGCAACGTGCAGCATGTACAATGTGTACTGTTTGAAAAAATAACTGACTGTGTTCACCTTTTCTCGTCCAGAATGGCAGGGACGGCAGAGATCGCAGGAAGCTGTGGATCACGATGCCACATTGATCACCTCTTTTCATCATAACACTTTGAGCTCTTTAGCCGCCAAAGTGTATAGATTATCCAAAATCCACAGTTTCGCAGATAGAACATACAAATCAATTAGCTAATCGGTCCCTCTTCCTTAACAGCGGTGGCTGGTCGACCTCTATATTGACTTCTTAGCACATCGCTGCAAGATGTGGACATATTCTGAGATCTGAGCGGAAGAGTTGTTCGTTGAGAATCACTCAAAGTTATCGCCATGAGTAGGGTAGCACAAGGATAGAGGCCGCCCAAGGTTCGTCTGAGCAAGCGCAAAAAGCACGCTAGCAATTGTGCCTCGGTTCAACCCCAGCTTTCCAGACTTCGGGATGACGACCGCAATCGCAGTAGTAGACCGAACGACTTCTTGACTTTCGCTCCAGTTGTCCTCTCTCCTCCTAAACCTACACCCTCGAATCAAAATGGAAAATTCAAGCCTCTTCGACGTCAAAGTAAGCAATCCCTCATTAATCGTACCCTCATCTACTGACAATCTCCAGGGCAAGACCGTGCTCGTCACCGGCGGAGCCAAAGGCATCGGCCGCATGATCAGCGAAGGCTTCGTACAAAATGGCGCCAACGTCTACGTATCCTCCCGCGACGCCAAAGCGTGCGAGCAAGCATGCAAAGAGCTTAATGCGCTCGGCAAAGGCCGGGCAGACTACATCGCCGCGGACCTGTACAAGGAGGAAGACATCAAGCGGATCGCGGATGAGCTGAAGAAGAGGGCCGGCAGTACGTCTTCAAACCATCTGAGGAGAGAAGAGAGAAGCAATGGCTAACACTCATAGAACTGGATGTACTCGTAAACAACTCTGGCTCCAACTGGGGCGAATCCTACGACACCTACCCCTCCGCCGCCTGGGACCGCGTCCTCACACTGAACCTAAAACGCGTCTTCCAGCTCACCCAAGCCGTAACGCCCCTCCTCGAAGCTGCCCAATCCTCCACCTCTCCCTCGCGCGTCATAAACATCGGCTCCGTTGACGGCCTCCGCGTCCCCGCGCTCGAAACTTTCGCCTACAGTGCCTCGAAGGCTGGTCTGCACCACATGAGCCGTGTTTTGGCGAGCCATCTGGGCAAGCGGGGGATCACGAGTAATACGATTGCGTGCGGGCCGTTTCAGAGTAAGATGATGAAGGCGACGCTGGAGAAGTTTAAGGATGTGATTGAGAGTGGGATTCCGTTGGGGCGGATTGGAAGCCCGGAGGATGTTGCGGGGACGTGTATCTGGTTAAGTTCGAGGGCGGGGTCTTATGTCAATGGTGCGACGATTGCGTTGGATGGTGGCAGTGTTGTAGGAGCTAAGTTGTAAGATGACATAGCTTTGTTGACATGGAGTTGGAGCTTCGTTTTGTACATTCTATTGGACCAAGGTGACTTGTAGAATATATATTCGTAGTGAAAATGTAAGCTTCCGTCTACTCAAGCAGGACAGATTTAGCATGCCTCCAAAACAGACAAATGCTGTGGTATCTTATGCAGCCGCAAACGCCAAAACGCCAGTCCCATATGTGCTCCAATCCCTTGTGCATCCTCTCATCTATGGACACGTCAAACTCCTTCTCCTGCGACTATCCTCCCCAGTTTGCCCTAATAGCTCACCCCTGACGTTCTTCGGCAGCTTTGCCTTAGCCCAGCACTGCATCGCAACTCTCCTCATAAGTTCAATCTCTTCCCTCTCTAGCCTCAACTGCCTCTTCGCAAGCTTACTCTTCCTGAGCTTGACGCCCTTTCCTTCGTTCTGGGCGGTCATGTACTGCAACCCGGGCGTTGTGAAGCTGCGCTTGCCGCCAATAAATGCGGTGCGGTCGGCAGCTGGTGATGAGACGAGGGACTCGAGGTTGACGCATTCGGCGATCAGGGCTTGAATGCCGGCAGAGAGTTGAGTGGCGCGGGAGAGGAGGTACGGCCAGTGGTCGGGGCCCCAGAAGGGGTCCGAGGAGAGGGCGTCGCGGAGGGCGGGGAGGATATGAGGGAGGGGCGGGAGAGCGCGAGAAGTCGAAGGCTGTTCGGACGCCGAGGGTGAGGTAGCTGGTGTAGCGACTTCTGCCGTGGAAAGCAGAGAGGCGGCTATGGTGAGGCGGAGGTGGGATTCTGTACTGAGGGTTGCTGATGTGATGCAGGCTATGGCATGTTACTCAAGAGTATACAGCGTTTAGGGATGGTAGACATACCTGGACACCCTCGTGTCCTGCACCAGTCTTCCTCTTCGTCAACGAAACATTGCAGACATAAGAATGCTCCACGTGCTTCCCCAGCAAATGCTAACTCCAGATCTTCGCTTTTGTAGGTACACAACGCAGCCTCAGCAAGTGCTGTAGCTCGGTTGAACAATTCGAGCACCGGCATCACCAGCGCATGCAAAAGATCACGTTGTAGGATCCATGCTTCTTTGGTGTGTGCATCGCATTCATTGTGCTGTTCACAGAAGCTGGTGAGGGGTCAGTGAGTGCTTGTTACAGCCCAACCAGGATAAGATGGATAGGCTTGAATAACATGAGGACGTACCTTGTGTCCCTTGCAAGGTAATTCCTCAGCATGCAAAACGCCTCAGATGCATTCAGAACATCGACATCACCCTGTGGAATCACAAACGGGCTCAACTCTTCATTCTCCTGGTCCAACATGGTGTTCTGTGATTGGCTGGTATCCCTGCGTGCGCATCGATCGATAAGCTCCGGTACTCGTATTGCGGCTTGTTGCTCTCGATAAGCAGCAACAACACAAGTTTCAAGATTCAACTTCAGGTGAACGATAGTAGAGGAAATAAGGAATCGGCAGACGTCAACAGGTCAAGAAGCTGGAGGGAACCCTTTCCTTATTTCAACGAAATGACGCTCATGTCCACGGGCCCGGTACCCACACGTAGCCCTCCTTCCCTGGCCGTTCTGAATCGAGACCCTTCCCCTTTCCCAATCGAGCGCTCCAAAAGCCCACCTTCCCACACCAAACTCTCCGACCACACGGCTATTGCGCCACAGTGCGCATCAAGCGTTCCACGCTATCAAAAACGTGCTTTACGGCGCGACGGTGAGTAAATGTGCGGGTGAACGGTGACGCTACAGCTTATCTTTTGTTGACTGTGTTGTGTGCTGGCGGTTGGGAAGGTGTGATTTGGGAGGGAAACTGCGATATGCAGTCTGTGGGGCGCTATGCCGACAGATAGACAGCACAATTGGGGACAACCACGCAACACCACGCTGATCGACTACCTCTAGCTCCACGATCTTCAGAACAGGGCGTTGGTTTGGGATCTTGCTGGTCAGAGTGACACGATGCTTGGTGTTTGCTTGCAAGGTGAAACACGTTTCGATAACGATAGTCGGTCGCTTGCGCGGCTGAGCCGAGTTTGAGTTCATTGCTATTGACAGTGGCGCTCGGGCTATGACGCAGCTTATTGTTCATGACCTGGATTCTCGTTATCGAATCTGCACCTCTTCACCCGCACACCGCAGCCTCTGGTCTATTGACTGCAGCTGTGAGGCTGTATTGCAGCAAGGGATCCTGCAACGTGCAGTCGGCATTGTTGCAACTGGTCTGAGACCCGGCGGATCGAACAGCGCAAGTTGGTACACATGTCAACGGCTGGCAAGTTCTATCGAAACCAAGGTTTGACTCCTACACCAAAATATCAGACTAGCTTGAGCAAAAATAGCAAGCTGGGAGTGCGCTACGGGAGCGCCCGTGATCTGCAACATAAAGTGGTGGCTTGTTTCTGCGGCTCTCCACCGACAGCGACTGCACCCCTTTGGCTGATAACTTCGCTGCTGCTACCCTGCCCAATAGCTCCTTCTTCGTCTTTGACCTTGCAGCATGGTATGTTGTCATACATCATATAAGAATACTCGTCAATAGCCAGAGGCTCAGCTTAGCTCTGTCTAGAACGCCGCCGGTAGGCCTCTTCACTAGTCAGGTACCGGCTAACCGCGACACTAACAAGCGACAACCTGTATTGCGTGTGTCGGACTATCGTCCGGTCGATAAGAATTTGCTATGGATAGCAACACCGAGGTTGAGCTGTTCGATAGCACGGATCTCACCACAGGGTCAAAGAAGTGGCGGGAAAGACAATACAAGATCTTGTTGCCAGGCAGAAATATCTGCTACCGCGCTTGCAAGGAGCGCAATTCATTTGTATCATAGGGTATCTCAATATCTGGAACTGCGAGTCAGCCGCAAACGTGGCTGGGCAAATGACAAAAACCGTCACGATGTCTCATTTCCACCAAAAGACCGAACAAGACCCATCAGCGTTCAATGAGCGCCTCATACTCCCATCGCCAATAAAGTTCTGCTTGCGACCGAAAGGATCAGTAAGCAACACCGAAAGCTGCTCAGAAATAGGGCCCATCTCGCGTTTTGAGACCGCAAGAGGAGGGCTCATTCGGTTGGGGTCTGCTTGCAACAAAGAGAAGATGCTGGTCTTCGCGCGACCGATCATGCGCTGACGCACGTCGCGAAGAGAGTCGTACAATGGCCACAGGGTATCAAGATACTTGGCTGCGATGGGCTCGACGCTGCGACAGGGCTCTAACATGTCCATGCAATCTTTGGCATAGCCAAGATCCGTTTCGACGCCCTCGGTCTGCCCATCGAGGAGCTTGGTAGAGACGCTGTGCAGGAGAACGATGGAAGCTGTGAACGCCCAGTAGCTGTGGTGGCTAAATTAGCTGTCGAACTAATGACAGTCCTAGAATTGCGAACTTACATGATCAACCAGCAACGCCTTGTTAAGGTGCCATCGAAAGAAATCAGGCGCAAAATTCGTGCAATGGTCTGGCCTGCTATGGCACACTCATTGCGGAATCTTCGTGCGTCTTGACCAGAGAACGCCAAATTGTTCGCAGCGCCGTCGGTGAGTTGGTCTTCCGCAGTTGCTACGAGCAGTTGGCGGTAGATCAGGATGACAGCACCCAAGTACATGATCTAGCACGAGGGTCAGCTGTTTTGATTCCGTCATTCATGACTTGAATGCTTACGTGAACCATCAAGATTGCCCGTCTTTGGTACAATGACAGGTCGGATGGTACGTCTGATGTGAGGGTGGGGAGTTGCAGGATCGAGGGCACCTCAGTGCGCCAAGTCTCCAATTTACGTGTGAGCATGTCGACATTCTCACGAGTAGCAAGCTCAGGCGCAGCCAAGGTCTTCGCGATCTCCGCTGCAATCAAGCCGATCTTGCTAGTCTGCGTATGAATGAGCTCATCAATTGTGTCCGAAGCCAGGCGCCCAGGAGTGCAAGCAATCTGTTTCTGGTCAGACACGCTGTGGTCATTGTTGGGGCTCACGCGTACTGTAATATCTTGCGGAGTAGCTTCTGAGCTGTAGCCAAGCGTGTATGACAACCAGCTATCCATGAAGATCAGGCTGCGATAGATCTTACGCCAGTTCTCATCCATCACACCCGTGGGTGTATGGTGCACTGGTGGGCACTTCCACCTTGCAATCTGCAAGCCGGCAGCTAGAATATGGTTAGCGCGATGACGCACAATCGTAATGACATACATACCTATCAGGTATCTTGCACTCATGTGCTTCTCGAGCAGGGCGTAGAACGACATGGACAACAGCAGACGCATTGTACGCATGTAGTTGGTCCTCGCAGTCTTCTCGTGGAAATGGAGAGTACCAGAAGCGTAAAGAACTCTTCGTATCCGGTCTGGGAAGCACTCCATATCGTAATGGGCACCCATGGCAGCAATGGTAAAGCATTCGGCTAGGTCCATGGCGTCAATCTTGCCTGACTGGGGTCTGTACACACGATCAAGGATGTCATTCGCTTGTTCGTAGCTCCACATAAAAACAAGTGATCCTGTTCCTCGAATGAAAGCGTACATGGACCGTCTTGCCAACTCTTCAGATGGCAAATGATTCTCGTCGTATGGTCGTATAGCTTGGGTCAGAATCTCTCCCCGTAGCGAGATAAGCTCGCTGAAGGCTAGAGTAAGGGCGTTGTGGCAGACTTCGGCATCGGTTCCCGATGATGAGATCGATGAAGGCGCGGACGACCCAGGGCTCTCTGATGTGTCTGGACTTGCTCGTGAATGCTCCCTGGTGCTGTGAGACATGGTGCGGCCGCCCATATTCCTCTTTCCGGTACTGGGCTGTGCTTGCTGGGCTTTGAAGTCGTTCAGGTATACTTGATACTTCCGCCAGTCATCAGTCATCTTGTAACTGTCCATCTGAGACTCGTACTCTTGCATGGATCGGGCGGCATTGCTCTCCCACACCCGCTTCTGCTCTGGGGGAAGTTCTTGCCATCTTCGGCCAACCTCTCTGGCGATGTGTACAAAGGTCAATTGGCTGACCTGAGGATCAGTACGTAGCTGATCAGCAAAGTTCACGTCTGCAATGAGTTAGACGAATTGGTGAGTGGTGTGATGGATGAAGCATACAGGCTGTCTTGGGTTTCTTTGGTGCATTGACGTCCGCTCTGGGATGGCGTCTGTACCTTCTCTTCTCTCGTGGCGGCGGTGTAGACTGTTGTCGTTCTAGTGTCTCCAGGGCAGATGTCGATATGGGTGTGAGCTCAGGCGATGCAGCGTCTGGGTCCAACGATAGAGATTGCGGTATCCCTCTCCATGTGGCAATCTCGCGCTGCAAAGCTCGACGGTGACCGAGCTTAAAGTTTAAGGCAGTCAAATCCTCCTCGGTAATGTCAACTACGATTTCCCAACTGCGGAAGCCATTCTCGGACAATATCTGGAGATATGTCGTGAGGCCAATGCGCTCGAGGACCTCGCTCAACTCAGGCATGGTAGGTGTCGAAGGGGAAGGGATCGCCATTATTGCAGAATGACGTGGGTGTCGTCTATTGTGAACGCAGAGGGCGAATCCGCATATTTGAGGAATGCGAACTGTTTCTCAGGCCTGGCATGTTCCGGCCCAGGGTCCCTGCGAGCGGAAGAAGCTGAGGGAGGGTGCATGATGTGCAGTCGAGACTCCATCCAGCCCGTGCAGCCAGCTCGATCTTTGTGGCTTCCCGGGGGCAAGAGCATCGCGAATCAGACCACTGTTTGCGCTAGCCTGATGCGCGCTAGCGGATACCGAGTGCCGGCGCCGAAACATCAAATCTCTGCGCGCTGCGATACTAGTTGCGCACGCAAACTCGTCTTTGCCATGCTTTGGATCTGCGATTCATTGTTTCGGGCTTGCCAGCCTTGCGCTACCAGGGGCGCATTTGTGGGCAGATGCGCCGGAGTGGCTGGCTCCAGACTCCGCAGGCACAAGGCAGCTGTC
Source organism: Nothophoma quercina (assembly GCA_021642125.1). Taxonomy (NCBI): domain Eukaryota; kingdom Fungi; phylum Ascomycota; class Dothideomycetes; order Pleosporales; family Didymellaceae; genus Nothophoma; species Nothophoma quercina. Next base: position 92,745 of record JAKIXB010000048.1, on the reverse strand, counting down.
AGAGGAAGCGGTGGTGCGGTTCCAAAGATCAGTCTCGGCCAAATCCTCCGAACAGCGTTCAAATACCATTCATACGTAAGGACTGCTCGTTGGAACGGAGAACATGTCCGCTAGTTGTGGGTATATGTTCCCTCGCCATTGAGTAATCTTGTCGATTCAAGATCACACTCAAGAATGTACCTGTGTTCTGCGGTCGTTGCTCCCCAACAGCGCTCAGCCGCAAGGTTAGGTGGCACGAAGCGGGATATGAGAGAATTACAAAACAGGTCATCTGCAGATTGTCCAGCTTGAACCGGACGGCGAAGCCATGCCAGAGAATACGTGGCGAGGATCGCGTACACGGAAAACGGTCTGGAACTGTGTATTTGCTTTGGAGACCCTCAATTCGTTGACTGATTTCGGATCTCGATGTCGTCCCGTTTCCACGCGCTAGGCTGAAATCGCCGGGCATCGAGTTTTGAGAATGCCATCTGCATGTTCCGCCAGACCTTTAACTCCACTTCGTTTCGGTGTCTTGAGATGCCACCCTTCGTATCCCAATCCACCAACCTCAGTTTGATCGTCGATATCCTAGAGCGCATCGTCCGATGACTTGGTTGCAAAACTGGCACTTCGCTTCGAGCAACAGTCGCATTCTAAGAATGCCATGCACTATGCTTAGTCACTCAAGGGACAGCAGTCTAGGCCCTGGCCTGATTATAGCCGACATCGACCTCAGGGCCTAGAATGCTCGAGCAGTTGTCTGTTTGACACGAGGCTTGGCCCTGAGGCCGTTGCACTCCACCGCGGGGCACGGCGGTTCCGTGACCCTGAAATGATGACGATGTTGTGCTCAGCCTCACCCACTGATGACGGTTATGGTCGCTTACTACGCGCTTTTGCTGGCTCGTGGGCTGTCTGGCGCAAGGAGGTCGCCGTTCCGTATTGCACCACCTGCTCCGAGGAATCCATGATACGGGGTACACGATCATATGACCCTATATTCACCGCTTCATGATACTTAGATCGTCGAGCGCAATCCCCGAAACCTCGAACACCCGAAAACTATCGACTTCCTTTTTGGTACGATGGTATTTGTACTGAATACGATGTTGATGTAGCTTGTGAACTATAGTGACTGCGGAGGCTTTTGCCGAAGCAATTGGAAGCCATCCATCTGTCAAGCTAAGTATACTACATGCTCTGCGGATCGCGTCACTCGTTTCAGGGATGAGTGTCGCAGTACCCGCTCTTAACCGCTTCCTTTCGATCAAGCTCGACATAGATCAGCGGGAAACACGGATCTAGCATGCGGCACCGGCACATCAAGACCCGCAGTCGATCCTGATAGCATTTCTCCAGTGCTCAAATCGAAGGACTACAGGTATTTGCCCATTAGCTCTTTTACTCTCGCCAAGTTCAGTGCATCAATCCTGTTTCCATTGCCCTCCATACTCTCGGCCATGCAGACCGCGTTCAAGATGGCTTCTTCTACAGCATCTGCACTGGCCTCGAACAATGCATTGATCGTCTGATCATCAATCATGTCCACACTGTGGACCTTCGGTTTCCATGGGTCTACGTTCTGTGTTGTCGCTGTGTGCTCTTGGACGGTCACCTGGTTCGCAGTTGAGAAAGCCAGGAAGATATCGCCAGATGAGTTCGATGCCCAGCCTCCGACACGGGCGAGACCAACAGTCGCACGTTTCGCGAGTCGCCGAAGCTGTGTTGGGTGGAGTGGAGCATCTGTGGCAAGAACAATAATGATGCTGCCATCCTGCTTGTCCTTCTCTTCCTTGATCTTGAAGAGCATGCGTGCTTGCGCCAGCAGTTCTGGATCTGTTGGGTTCTCTTCGGCTAGGCGTTGCTGCTCTTCATAGATCAGGCGCCCGATCGGAGCACCAGCGATCTTAAAATCTCTCATCTGGCCATAGTTGGCTTGTACGAGGGCGCCGATAGTGTAAGTCTTTCCTTGATCTGCTGGTACCAAGCGACTGCTGGATCCTGTCCCTCCCTTAAACCAGTGGCAGATCATTCCTGTGCCGCCGCCACTGTTGCCTTCCTGTACAGGCTCGCTGCTCGCCTCATCGATGCCTTTTACGACATGTTGAGATGTGACTGCGAACTTCGATACATCATGCAGAAAGCCGTCGAACGTCTCCGCCACCACTGGCAAGAGAAACCAGCCAACCTTTCCGACCTGATCGCGATGCTCTCGAATGCCGTGCTCGTAGATGCCATTGTACGCATTGCCAACACCGAAGCTACCGGTAATGACTACGGGCGAATGAAGCAGTCCCGACTCTTCAATCCAATGCGAACCAGTCAGCTCTCCTGAGCCATTGAAGCGAAAGATGCCAGCGAAACACCCCTTGTTGAACCAGTCTTTGCGAGGAAGAATAGTGGTAACACCAGTGTTAATTGAGCCAACTGATGCGTCTGGATACTTGTGCGACTCATGTATAGACTGCGTGGACACCAGCACGCCAGCGACGTCTGTCAGACTGTTCTTAGCGCCGGTCTCGTATCTTCCCAGATAAACGGTAGGGAGTAAGTCTCGCACTCGCTGGCGAGATTCAGAGCTTGCAGGCTTGCTCGAGGACATGATGGTCATTTGGGAGATGCTACAGCGGAAGAGGAAAGAAAGATGTAGGTGTTGGCCTATTCTACCAACAACGTAATGCTGTATCCTACTGTACTTATACCATTTCTAGTGCTTAGTTCGACCGTCACAACGCGCGGTGCTGTTGAGTATAGCGCTCAATTACTGATGCCTGAAATCCATCACTGGATGTGGGCCTTCTCTAGAGGCACGCAACTACATCCGGAAGGTGGCATTGCGTTGACGGCTGCGAGGAGTCATAGGCACTCTGCGGTTGCTGCATACGATGATCTTCGAATCCATTGCTGCAGTGCTGTCGATGGAGAAAGAGTCAGAGCTGCAACTGCGGTTCATCAGGATTCAAGGTTGCCCCACTTGCCATCTGTGGTTGGCTCAGGCACGACCCCCAAACTTTCCGAAATACAGAGCTTTCCCTCCATCTTCTAGCAATTGCTCTTTTGTTCATTGCCCTTCAACTTTAGACCTGAGAGCAATCCAGCGAGTCATGCCACGATGATCGAAGGTGAATTCACGCCAGATCATCTTGGACCAAAGCAGTTATCAACGCACAATCTTGGCCAGATATTAACCAATCACTAAAAAGAAGACTAAACATACCTCGGTCTTGACAGTCACCTTCGTAAAGGCAACACGCGATGACATGTTGGATGATGGGTTGTCAACAATAGCCTCATTCAGCTCTACTCCCCGCAATATGCCGCATCGGAGATTTGGCGAAGCTGCATGAAGCAAGCGGCTGGAGTTGACCGCCGCAACCCCACTCTTGGCAGACGATAAGTTGTGGGGAGACAGGTTCAAAGAAGTTGTTGTCACCCTCCTCATCTTCGGTTTTTCTCAGTTCCTAAGTTCGGTGGCAGTGCCTATGATGTTGTCTCGAACCCTAACATCGTTGGCCCTCCTGGTTGATGTTACCACAGCCAGCTATGCCTTCTACGTCGGCAAAGCATTGACCGAAGACGGTAGTGTGATGGTGGGTGGTACCGGCGAGGAAGTGTCTTCGCACTGGCTTGAGATCTTCTCTGCGAAGGACTATCCTCCCAACACAACTGTCGAGGTTGGCGTTACAAAAGACGCCTCCATGCCTGGCCAGCGATTGAACATCTCCCAAGCGCTTCACACTTTTCGTTACCTGTCGATGGAATACTCCGACTATGAAGGCTTCCCTGCACCACTTACCAATGGTGGTGTTAATGAGAAGGGTATTGCTGTGAGAGATGTATGGGCACAGAATAGGGACGAGCTCATCGCCATCACACCAGACCCTCAGACAGGTCTGCAATACTCCGATCTAGCACGTGTCGTCATGGAACGAGCGAGCACTGCGCGGGAAGGTGTGGAAATCATCGGCCAGCTCATCGCCGAGTATGGCTATGCCGATTATGGCGGCAACAGCCACCTCATCGCCGATGCAAATGAAGGTTGGGTTGTATGGGAGATGTCAGGAGGCCAAAAGCTGTGGGCTGCCGAACGTCTCGGTCCAGACGTTGTGCGCGTCCTATATCCTGGCTATATCGAAGACTTTCCAGTAGACTTCACGAACAGCACAGATTATATGGGTTCACCGAACATTGTCTCCTTCGCAATCGAGCAAGGGTGGTGGAACCCCAACGGTACCGAGCCTTTTAACATCTGGAAGGTGTACGGCACAGCAACCGGCAACCACACTGCGCGAGACGGCGGTTACAAGTTTATGTCCCAAGCGGCCCTCGAAAATGCCACGCTTGCCATGGCTCCCGTCTCCGAGCGGGATCTCATCGAGCGAGTACGCGACTACAGGATAGCCGACGACGAAGCTGGATACGGCCAAGTCGTCTCTCTGCACTCTGACATGGACCCAGATCTCATCCAAATTTGGGTCGCCCCCACTGGCTCTGTGACTGCACCTTTCAATCCGTGGTGGTTGGGCGTCACGAGCGTGCCTCCAGAGTACGGGCAGCATCGATATTTGACTGCTGATGCGGCTTCCACATTCTTGGATCCGGACTTTCAATACCAGGAAGCTACGTATTTTGCGGGTCGCATCTATAAGCAAGCGCTGTACTACACGTGCTCTAATCCTGAGACCTTCCTGCCGATTGTGCAGAACATGTTGCACGGCTTTGAGAATGCTTCGTTCAGCGATCTGGAGTGGGTCGAGCACAGTGCGCAGTCGTTGGTAGAGAATGGGCGGCGCGAAGACGCGCTTCATCTGTTGACGTTTTATGCGCATACACGCGCAGACAAAGCATTGAGTTTGGGCAAGACAATGGTGGATGCGCTCGACTCTTACATTAAGCTGACAGGTCAACTCCGTATGCCGTCTGGCTCACGTATCAACGACCCGGGCCTTGGGGCGGAGACAGTGAACTGTCTTGTTGGGTGGGATCCGGATCAGCCCGCAGAATCGCAGATACCACTCAGGAGAAGAAGATGAGAAGTGGTTGTGGGCTTGCATCGTCTGTCTCCAGCAAGCTGCCATCAAGCACTCTAGACGAACTATATAACCCCCTAGGATGCCTTCAGCCTGGATCCCAATACCAATACATGGCGCAAACCATACTTTGTTGGCTTCAACGACCCAAAATGAGCTCTAACATATGACAAAGCGTGGCCAAACTAGCTCCAGATCTCTCGCCCTGACCAGCATAGGGCTTCAAGATGAACTCGAAAGATCTGTTCTTGATTGTGTAGAACGTGTTCTCGTCTGGCTGTGAACGGCAGTTCTCGGTGATCTCGGGAGGATGAGGTCGAACTGGACGGACAGGCGAGCGAAGAGACGTCAGGAGTGTGCTGTCCGATTTCACGCTCCATCAGACGCACAGCACAGTATACTGTTGTTCCTATTCTCGGTTGTGCTTTGCGAACTCAGGGTGGAAATTGTTGTCAAATCGGGGAGCAATATCGAAAGCTTGATGGTTACTCTAGAGGTCGTCTATGATGAGCAAGTTGCTTAGCACGACGCTGGATTTTCCAGATTCGCGGTATCGATCGTTGGGGCATGTTACGGCCTCATTTCTCGGTGTCTTGGTGGTTTCTCGAGCCACCTTGCCACATGGAAAATTACTTGCGGATCTCAGACATCATCACCATCGAAAGCTTTTCTGGAAGACAGATCATCTGAGACCCTTTATGACGTGTGCAAGATCCACAGAAGGTGACAACGCACAACGGAGAAGTTCGCGATGCGCGAACGACAGATGTTGCTGGGAGTTTGCTTGCGTGTACAATGGGGGAACACGCATATACTCAAGGATGTACGGTAAAGCCCAACTTGAGCAAACGTATCCACAACCCAATGTTAATAAGACAAGACGCGAATGTCCAGGAAGGACCTAGTCGGGTTGCCCAGCCATCTGTGTTTTGAGTCGCGAAGGATTCGCGAGGATCTTAGGTTGATCTTGAGGCCTGGTTTCGTCGTACGATAGGCGTTGATCTGCCGCGGTATCCCGGCACAGCAACCGAACCGGAACCCCAAAACATCCATGAGGGCCGATGTCATAATTGTGGAACGAGTCAAGCATCAACAGCCAACAAAAAGTTGACGTCGAGAATGCAGAGATGGCGGTTGTTGTAGGTAACGAGACAGCGGAGGTGATATGAGGCGTTCTTAGTTCGTCATAGCACTAGCAGAACGCCTCGTGTAAGCCTCATGCAGGGATTGAGAACTGCATGTCCACAACAGACGAACTGCGATACGTGAGATACGCACGCGTTAGGGCTCGCGGGAGACGCGTCCCAAAGCGGAGCTGCAGCAGGGCAGGGCTCCGGAGCACCCGAGCTGTCAGTTTTCGTGATGAGATGAGGCGGACAGATAAGGTCCAGCCTCGAGCAATTTGATAGGGCCGTTCCAGCAACTCTTGCGTCTCCATCAGGTGTTCGCAGGGAAGCGTGTCGGAATTAGAAACCGGAGTGGTGCATTCTGCAAGGTACGTGAGCCTAGCGAGAGGGTACTGGGCCGCATGGAGATGGCGGATTCGTGGGGCTGCGGCGGAGGCTGGGAAGTGGTACACTTAGCGGGATGGCACCAGCCACTCTGCTACGCAAGGCAAGACATAGTAAACAGCCAAACGCGCCCTCGAGCTGCAGCAGAGCTCTTCGAGGATCCACGCCCAATTCCGGCCCAGCTGCCAGTCGCTCTTTTGCACCCACCAACACGCTCACCGCTTCGCTTCATCATCGATACCCAATATCTCATCCCACTGCAATTGCCCAGTGCATGCACACCGTTATCGCCGGCCAACACGACTGTTCGCGCGGCCTCTCCACCCCTCCCACGACTTGGATCTCTCGCTCGCAGCCCCCCCTCGCTCGTTCCTAGCTCGACTCCCACGTCGAGCGCTCTCTGTTCCCACACGCCATGGCTGCCAAACTCAACATGGCAGCCTTTGGCGGCGCCCACACGGCAGGCATCTTCTCAGACATGACGGTCGACGGGCCGGTAATAGGCACGCTGGTGGTCATCATCGACCGCGCCCGCAACCTGCCCAACAAGCGGACCATGGGCAAGCAGGACCCCTACTGCGCTGCACGACTCGGCAAGGAGGCCAAGAAGACACACACCGACAAGCGCGGCGGGCAGACACCCAAGTGGTAGGTACTGGAGCTCGACATAACACAGACGATGCTGATGCATATGTAGGGACCAAGAGCTGCGCTTCACCGTCCACGACTCGCCCGACTACCACCGCATAAAGGTCTCCGTCTTCAACGACGACAGGAAGACTGAGCTGATTGGCGACACCTTCATCAGCCTCAACAGTGTCATCAACCCCGGCGGAGGACAGTCTGATGGCTGGCACACACTCGACTGCAAGGGCAAGTATGCTGGAGAGATCCGTATCGAGTTCACCTACTACGACACTCGCCCAAAGGCTGAAAAGCCCGCCGCCGAGAAGCAGAGGGAGTCGTCACAGACCGAAGGACAGAGCCCAGCAGTAGGAGGGCCTCGAGGTGCGCGAGGAGCTCGCGAGAGCACACCCATCAAGAGGAGACCGCTGCCGTCAGACCCAACCGCCACAATACCTTCGCCTATAAGCACGCCGGAACACAGGGGACTGCAGGGTGTGCGAGCTGGCCCACGAGAGATTGGCTCACCCCGACACCGTGACCAGCCCGCACCTCTCCAGACCAGTCGACGACCTGTGCCAGAGGCATCACCTGTCGCTGCTGCACCATCAGGTTCGGCCGAAAGCACACCTGTACGTCAGCAACCGCCCCAGGATCCATACGCCCCACCGCAACCGCGTACATCGAACCCGAACCTGGCTCAACAGATGGAGAACTTCGACATGTCGTACGCGGCGCCGAAGCCATACGAGGTGAAGCCAGTCGACGCACTGCCGCGCCATGTAACAGAAGGACATGGCAGGGCCATGTCACAGAGTGATGTCCATTCTCATCGAGGACACGCCCAGCCACCGCCAGTGGATGCCGTTCATTCGCACTCGGCCCCAGTCGTTCCAACACAACACAGCTACGAGCTAGAACAGCGCTATTCCAGCGCACACTCACCTTCTTATGCCCACGATCCTTACGATGACCCATCCTACCATGTGGCACCACTCCGCTCGAGCAGAAGCAACCTGCGAAACCAGGAACAAGCTTCGCCAGTCGAGCAGTACAGGCCCCAGAGCTACATCGAAGCATCCCCTTCATACGATGATCAGCACTCGCGCCGGCGACAGAGCCAGATGCAGCCATTTGTAGAGGATGAAGACGCTGACCTACCTCCACCACCACCAGCACACAGGAAGAACGCAGCAACAATACCACAGAAGCCCGCATACTCGCCCAATCCGTATGCTTCCGAGTCACCAGCACCACTCAACTTTACACGCCATCAGGAGCCATCGCCTGAGCCCAGCTACGATCTGCAGCGCCAGCCATATGCTGCTCCTGACTATGAGTACCGTCAGCCTGCAGAGCGACGCTACACCCATCCCCGTCCTGCTCAGTCCAACAGCCGACCAGTGTCGCGCGATACGATGGCGCCTTCACCTCTAAGGCAGGAGACCTCGCTCCCTGCTGCGCTCGTTGCTGGCTTTGATTCGTCTCGACGCGAGAGAGATTCGTTCCAGGCACCTCCAGCGTACGAGACGCCACCACGTATGCGACAGTACTCTGAACCGGCTGAGTACCGACCACCGCCCCAGTACACTGCTCCTGTACAACCTCACGAATTGGTTCATTACCAGGCTCAGCCAGCCGAGGACTCGTACTATGATCACGACCCGCCTGAGGAGCCACGACGAAGGTCGCCCATCAACGACTATGCGCCAATCTACAAGCCCCGTGCTCACAGTCCTAACCCTAGGGCGCGTGGCCACAGTCCCAACCCTAGCCCGAGGCACTCGCCTCTTCCGATAGATGAACGCTCCTCAAGGATGCCCGCACGAAGCATGCCAACACGGAAGTCAGTTTCGCCACGACCGCCACCACCTGAAGAGGACTTTGGACAGCGTCGACTGTCAGGTGTACCTTTCGGCCCCGACGACTTCAACGTGCTCAACCCCTCGCTCGCGAAGTCCACCAGTGATGAGCCCGAGCGCCCCGGCAGCAGCATGGAGTACAACGACAAGGGCCAGATCGTAACATTCAGCGGCCGCGTAGTCGACGCCTCAGACCACCTTCCAATCGACAACTGGGCGCCCGAGCCCGAACCCAAAGGCACAGTCAAAGAAAAAGCACCCCGCATTCGCGCCCAGCTCAACGGCAGCCGCGGCCTCCAAGAAGCGCAAGCCCGCGAAGAAAGATACCGCCGCGACCGCGCAGAACGCGACCGCATCAGAAGCGCCGCAGACGTAACCTTCGGCGCGCCAGACCCTGTCCCCAGCCAAGCCCTCGTCATGACGCGCCCCGTTTCACGAGGCTACGATACATCAAACGCGCTCGTCCTGTCCGACCGGAGCGACAACTACGACCGCCGCCCCGTGAGCAGGGGCTACGAGAGCACCACGCGCTCTAGGGAGGCGCTGAGGGAACGACACACGCCGAACAGCTATGGCGGTAGTTATGGCGGGAGACATGCGGGCGCGCCGCCGATCCCGGCCAAGATCCCGCTCGATCGCGGAATGCAGAATGAGGATGCGGCGCTGAGTCTGGAGTTGCAGAGCATTGATATTGGGCCCGGTGGTGGGGGCCGCAGACCGAGGACGAGGGGGAGAGAGTATGGTGCGTTCGTTTGAGGATGAAGAATATGTGAAACGGGAGATGGGAGATGGGAGATGATAGGCGAACGACGCAGATGTACATGATGAACGATTGAACGGCAAGACGAAGGAAACTGTAAACTGTATGATATGGAACGATATGGGATGGGGAAGTATAGGTTTAGTATATTTCTGGGCATTAGGGTTAGGGAAGGGAGGCTAGGTTGGCGCTTCAGGAATACCCGCATGTTGCATTGCATCACCATCAGCATCAGCATCAGCATCAGCATTAGAATGCATTTTTCTTCTCCCGTATACAGCGTGTGTCCAAACATATGCTCGACGCGTTATTAGTATCGTTTGTTCAGTCGTCAGATATAGATTGCCCCAGAAGAATCTACAGCAAAGGTATTATAGCGTCCATGTTTCCAATCTGGAACCACCTCTCACCCTTCACCTCGTCTCGTCATGCACCCCCACCGGGACTATCTTCTAGACAATCCGAAACTCGCCGCTCGAGCCCTCGAAGGCGGTGATCTTGCCCCCCACGGCCTTTGAATCGCCGAAATACCGTATGCGATACGTGCCAGCGTCTGGTCTGGAAAAGGTGGTATCCCACGTAATCGTAACATCACTCGTGCCCGTCAGCCCATTGACTCTCTTCCACTCATACAACACCTCCCAATCTTTGTCGTTCCTGATCTGCTTCCACGCCCCATCGACGTACTGCTCGATGCTCGTGAATGTGCCTTCTAGCCTCAGGTTGTTCCGTGGATTTGCGCCGACGAAAACAACCTGCACCGCATCACCAGTGCTGTATGTGGCTTTCGGAGCGGTCTTCACGTCACCGAACTTCTTCCCAAACGGCGCGCCGTCGTACACAACGCCTCTAATCAGACTGATACTCTTGTTCCTGTTATCCGGCGGCGTCGGCCCTGCAGAAACTGCACCCTTCTTGTCGTCAGCCAGAAACGGCAGATATGAGAGTGATGCGTTGATGTAGGCGGCGAGTGTATGCTGTCCGTACAGCGTACTCGCGCCCTCGTACCGCTGGATACCGTACTCCTCTTCTGTGGCGATGTAGTGCGCGTACGTATTTGCTGGGCCGCCGAGGACGACAATCGGGTCTGTTCCGCTTGGTAAGAGAGAAGATTTCGCAGCGTTGTGAACGGCTTCGCGCCAGCGACGGCCGGACATGGTTGTTGCTTCGCCGGGGGAGACGATGATGATGAATTGTCCAATGCGGAGATTTTGGATGTCGACGATATTGGGGGACCAGGGGTAGGGCGTGTTTGCTTCGCCGACGTTGAGGAGCACGGGTTTGGGGTACTGGCATGCTTTCTGCTTCTCGCTGGGTGGTGCGATGGCAGAGCCGACGACGTTCCAGAAGGGGTTCGATGGCGCGCCGGGGTCATTTTGCACAAAGTCGAAGGCACCGGGGCCGTCGGTAGTGCCCGCTGCGAAGGAGTTGCCCATTGCAGCGGGGCAGGTGGTGGCAAGGGAGCCGTTGCTGAGGCGGATGGTGTAATTGGAGAAGTCGACAAAGGCGTGGAAGGAGCGGACATTGCCGGAGATGGATGTGAAGCTTGGGGAGGAGAAGATGTTGAGGGCGCCGTCTGCTTGACGCTTTCCAATCTCGTAGCAGGACCTTGCACCGCCGTCGTTCAGACCGAAGTAGGGTCCTCGGCCGTGGCAGTCCTGGCTCTTTCCATTGGCGCAAGTGGAATCATTGAATCGGCACTGCTGGTTCGTGCCATCTTCACAGTAGGCGCCGAGAACATTGGGTGAGGTGTCACCGACATTGGCCTGCGAGAATCCGGCAACGAAGCCTTCGGCGATGTTGTCTTCACCAGCGACGGCTTCCTCGAAGAGATATGCTGCCACGCCTTTGTTGTCGCCAGTGATCAGGGTCTGATTGCCGAGCATGCTAGTTCCATGAACCGCGAACCAGTTGAGGATGCCCATCGCCTTTCCATCACTAGACCTCGTAAACTTGAGCAGCGTCATGGTCTTGTCGACATCATCGGTGTACCGCGCTCTCTCCGCTGCGGGGTTGGCGAGATATGCAAACAAGCTGCGGTTGATGTTGGCATTGTTGATCCTTGCGCTTCCTGCACTGACAGTCCCTAAAGCTAGACCTTGGTGCGCTCTCTGAATCGAGAGCACTGCGCCGTCGACGATGGCCTGGTAGCTCTCTTTGTCGAAGCCCAAGCTTGTGATCTGTGGCAGGAGATAATTGAGCCAGGCGCCTGGACCAGAGTGACTGTGTGTGCCTGTCACGGCGACGTTGTCCTTGGTGTAGATGGAATACTCTGGCCCCAGAGCCTGTAGACCTTCGAGAATGCCGTTGCGGATAGCGGTGTCGCCAGATTGGGTGTCCAGCACCATGTACACAACACGCTCGCTTGGGTCGTTGGGGCTGCCGACGACGAAGGCACGCGAGTAGAGACGCTGGCGAAGACCTGTTCCAACTTGCGACGAGTTCGCATAGCCCATCAAGTTGAGCTCAACGACAGGCCTAGATAGTGTCAGATCTGCTCCGCGTTCAGAGGCTGTCTACCTACCCAGTAATGTCTGCCTTGCCAACGCCAATCAGGTACTGCGAGGGATCTTCCACCAGGGCTCCATCCTGCTTCGTGCTCATGAACAAGTCCTGCGGTATGCCATTGTAAGTCTGATCCAGCCGCCAGTGCCAGAACTCGTTGTTTGGAAACCCTAGATTAACGACAAGCTGTCCGACGATCAAGATAGCGACGAGCGCCGCGCCCAGAGCGACAGCGATATGTGAGCGCGCCATTCACATCAATAGGTGTCGGCGGCGGAAGTGTGCGGCAACAGGTTGTAGTCCATTGTAGTAGCGGCGAACGCAGCTAATATACACGTCAGTGAGCACGGCGGCGCAAGCTTCACATGGCAGGCGCGTGCAAGGAGGAGAAAGACGAGGTGCTATCTGTGTTTGCAGCGATAGGCCCTGCTTCACTCGAGTGTGATATTGTTGCGATGCATGTCCATAGCTTGAGCAACAGCTTTCGCGGGGTTGCAGCTCGGAGCATGACGCTTTGGTGCATGGCGCCGAGCAGGGAACCATGTCGCGCTAACTTTCAGAGCGGATGGAAGGTTGCACCTCCTCTCGTTGCGCGCAGCCAATATCCTTCTCCGCACAATATCAGACAACCATGCCGCTGATAAACGAATCCTACGACTCTCTTCCTTGTACGTGGACAGTACCTGCCTTCCCCGTTCTGCTCGGTTCCAATGCGCCGGCGCAGCAAGGTGTCGCGTGAACAATATTTCGCTTTCACGAGCTAATTCGCTGCAGACGTGGACACCCAGGTCGACGAAGCTGGCCTGACAGCTGCGCGTGCAGCCATCAACGCGGACATCAGGAGCGCCGGCGTCGATACCTCGGACCTGCATCCTGCGCTCATTCCAGCTGCAAAGTACACACCGCAATTTTCAGACTTTATCGAGCGCGAGCATGCGCGCCTGGACGGGAACCCGGCATCGAAGCTCTCTGGTATCGACCTGAAGCGCTACGAAGACCTTGATGCACCTGAGAACACAAATCCCACCAGCGACGAGGACAGGCCGGAGTTGTTGGAAAAGTGGAACAGGGCGTTGAAGCAGGCATACACAAGCTCAGAATACGTACAAGGGCGGTTGACACAATTGGGGCTGCTGGAAAAGTTTGGAAAGAACGCGTGGCTGGTCGGCAACTCGCAACTAGAGGACATACTGAAGGGTATCGAGACAGAGCTGGCCGATGTAAGGAAACAGCATGAGGAGGTGGAGACACTGAGGCGGTCGCAGCAAGAGAGCGTACACGGCGAGATCAAGACATTAGAAGACACATGGAAAACGGGCGTAGGAAGAGTTCTGGAGACAGAGGTGGCTGCTGAGGGGCTGAAGCAGCAGATTCTCGAGCGACGACGAGCGGGTGCAGTCTAGACAGCCGACTCATAACTTTGCTGCGGCGGTCGGACGTACCAAGCACATTCCCGATTAAAGATACCCATGCCCTGGAAGCGACACAATGCAAACAGTATTGTAAACTGCCTACGTCTACTTGGGCATACGCTCACAAACTTTCAAGTGCGGCTTCAGGACGTCGACGTGATGGGAAGTTGAGCGCGTGGGATGCCGGCCAAGGAGAACAGTACGTCGCAGGATCGACCGCGCTGAGCCAGAAGACGAGAGGAGGTGTACCGACAAAACTTGGCCATCATGCGCGCTGTCAGTAAGATAAATCTGTGAGTCAACAGGTACAGCGTCAACACGTATCATGGGTTGATAAGTGTCTTTCAGAGACAAGCCCCTAATGTCTTGACCGCACGAAACACAGTACTGTCTCGTTGGTAGAATCCGATACCATTCTTTGCAGACAGACAATGCAAGTTCGGTAACGCACGCAACGAGGTTCTCACTAAAGTTCACTAGTTCAAGACTTCTGTACGCATAGTCCGTTCTAGGTCATGGAGTGACGTTGTAGCGACGACGGGTTGTTCTGCTCGCTTGCCCTGGACCGATATCTAGTGATTTACCAAAAACTAGGCTGATACAGTGCCTCCAGCCCGACGATTACCAGGCTGTCTCTCCATCAAGTAAACCCTTCGACACAAGCGCAATACAAGCTTTGAGAGGCGGACCCCACGGTTAGCTGTGGACAGTACTCCGCGATGAGCCAGCCGTGGTGGACCTTTCATGTGGCGCACGCTACATGCATGCTAAGCTAACCGATCTGCAGATCTGCACTCCAGCCAGCCTCGTCCAGCCTTACTCAGGCTGTTCCTCTACATCTGGAACATGCATTATGCCAAACAGGAACCATCGCTGCGATTCAACAGGTGCGTCGGGGTATACATGCTCAGCCGTGACGTGTCAAAGCGGTCCGGTTCTTCCCAACTAGGAGACGGGACCATGCAATGGCTGCAGCTCGTCTAAGTTGAGCAGCTCCAGAGCTCCAGAGTCAATGAATGAGGCAACGACAGCGCGTGTGGCGTCTCTTCTGGCCCTACAACGAGTAAGGCGGATTCTGAGAGAGATGCGGACCATGCACGTATGAGGATCCGGGAGCTCTACGTCCTGGAGTACGCAGTATACTGGGAGTATCGGCTGGTCTGGACTTCGGGAAAGGCGAAGACATTGAGTGCAGCCTACGTTTATAAAAACATGGCAAGTCGACCTGGATGGATTGGTATCACTCGTTCCCTCTCTACCTCTTATCTCTCAATCTTCCATCAGAACCATGCTTTTCAAGGGTCTGTTTCTGGCAACATTGGCTGCTGCTGCTCCTGCTGAGCTTGGGGAGCGGGCCGTGGATTGTAAAGCTGTCAACCTTGTGGTCGCTGCCTTGAAGATTGCCCCTGGAGCGTCCAAATATTGTTCAAGCGTCCTCAAGATCTCCACAGCCACAGTAACTTCCACAATCGCTACATCGGTCACTGTCACAGACACTGCAACCGTAACAAGCACCGCCACTACAGGGGTCGTCTCGACCCAGTCCGAAACATCTGCCAGTACTACCACCACAACGGTCACAAGCGCAGCCTGCCCCGCTGCCCAGCGTGCTAAACGGACTGCCGCAGCTGCTCAGACGTCAACATGCGGTGGAGCACCGATCAAGAACTTTGCTTGTAATCTGGTCTCGTCAGCTTGCGGTTGCTTGTCTTTGCCCACACCTGTATGTCCCTCTATCCCATTAAAGGCACATCACTAACTCTTTTCAGACCACAACAACATCGACAAGAAAGACCATGACCTTGAGCGCTAAAGTCACCACCACAGTCTCTACGACGACCACGATGACCTCTATCAGCACCACGACAATCGCAGAAGTGGCGACACAAACAGTTTGCGTCACTCCGCCAGCCGTGGTAAACACTTGCAACAACCCATCGAGTTGTGGCGCAGCCAACTTCTGTCCTGGTAGCAATAGTTGTCTTTGTGTCGAAGGGACGTCAAACAATCGCTGCGGGAATACGAATTTGGATCTGGGCTGTGACGCCCTCCCTGCATGCACGACAGACGCTGATTGCGATGGTGGGATGGGTGCTTGCGTCATCGCGTGCTGCGTGACCAGAATCTGCTACCCGACATCTGGGTGCGTTAACACTGCGGCAGCTAATAGGATGTTCAGAAGAGGCGACGTTCAGGTCGGCGTAAACGAGCTTCCACCATCTTTCCGTCCACAGTGAAGCAGGTAGATTGATGCAACTATCAGGCCATAAATGAAGAAGGCGCCTCAATTGCTCTCCCATTTCTGAGTGATCACAATGCTTCTTTTCTTCTGTGAGTCCAGGAAACTCGAATGCCACAACACAATTAAATATCCGAGAACCGCTTTGACCTGTATGATCTTTGTGGCGACGCTGCGGGCCTGTCTCTTGATAAGCTGGACGCTGGCATCGAGTTGGAGGTATGAGAAGTCTGCGTTCATCGAAGTGCTGCAAGCTCTGCAAAGATGGAGAGTCCGCCTGGCTAGGAAGATCCTGAACCCTCCCTTTAGGTCAAGGAAGAGTCTACACAATCACCATGAACTTCCGGTTTGGTGGCCTGTGAGTTAGATATCAAGGTACTGTGAACTATTTTTACAGTGTCTTGGATAGGGTATATGGAGCTTGGAGATGACCCATGTACATGCAGAGAAAAGAAAACGCATACTTCGGAAAGACAAGCATATTTGAAGAAACTCAATGCTCCAACGTCACCACTGCTAGCGCCTCGTGACAGCGCGTTTTGCCCCGCTTGTTCGCGCCTACTCTCCTCTTCACACCATTGCCACCAAGCCAACACGTCCACCGCAGCACACGCGTCGCAAACCACCATCTAGCTCATACATCCTCTCCAGACCAATGTCGCGATCACGATGCCGCTCCAGAAGCCCTCACCACACCGCTTCATAGCCCCCACCGCACCGTCATCAACACCCAGAACAAAGCCCAAGTCAAACCTACGCCATGCGATCACTGCACATACGCCAGATCAAACTTCCGAGCTGCAGTTCAAGAAAATCACGCCGGCGAAACGCTTCGTAGTCGCGCCTGCACAACCACCGATCGTTGGCGATGCCACACCCCGCGCGCCCGACCGTGTTGAGGAACCAGACTCGAGCGCATCGACAGACTACACACCGCGCCCGCGCCAGCAGAGGAAACTCGGGAGAGTCGAGAGCATAGAGGAAGCGTCGCAATCAAGTCCATTGCGGCCAGCGGATGAGGATGGGTTTGGGGTCATGCGGACGGTCGAGCACGAGCCTATATCCTGTCTTGAAGAAGAGGAAGAAGTCGAACACGCGGCATTGCAGGATGAAGAGGACGACGAGCTCCTCTTCGAGACATCATCGCGCCTTAAACGCCGCCGTACATCCCCGCCCTCACCAACCCTTACTCATCAGCGACACCCAGAAACGCCCGCCGCTGCGAGCCACCGCTTCCGCTTCGCCTACACACCACAGACTCCCATCCCATTCAGCAACCTGAACGCTCTCGCCTCCACAGCGCAACCCCCCACCACCACCACCGTGACAGCTTCAACACCAGCGCCCCAACGCCCACACTTCATCCTCCCTGCGCCCCCCACCTCTCCTCAGAAACCCAGCAAACCCCTCCCCGAGATCTTCTCCCCGTCGCGCAAGACCCAGAAATACATCTCCGCCGGCTTCGCATCCACAGTGCAGGGCTGGATCATCGAGGCCGCGCAGGGCAGTACCTCTTCACACCATGGGGTGGTGTACGGAAGGGAGAGGGAGGATGGTGTGAGGTTGAAGGTCAGGGTGACGGGCCTGGGGCCTCATGGTAGGGGAAATAATGAGCAGGAGATTGAGTGCTGGCCGGGGGGTGTAGTGTTTCTTAGGGGGGACACGGAGCCGGGGATGTATAATGCTAGTCGCGCGGAGGGGATGGAGGGGGAAGAGCTGGGCATGAAGATATTGTTAGCTGGACAGGGAGGGGCGAGGGGGTCTGGTGGTCTCAAAATCAGAGTGGGTGGTGTCGTGGGTATCAAAGCGCCGACGTGGGATGTCGATGTCGGCGAGGAGAGATGGACGGTGGGTGTTGATTGGATTGTGCTGTGATGGCAAAGAAGAGGATGTTTACGAAGTCACGATTTACGATTCACGAGTTAAGCATGTTATGGAGCGTTCAATCTTGAGCATGGCGGAGTACATATAGTTCATGATACATGGCTATGTGAGTATAGCTGTTCACATCTTCGCTAAACTATGTTGGCTGATCCGTCAGCAGTTCGTCTCCTGGCCTGTCATGTGGTTCACAGAAACTACGTCGTCGTAGCCCATCTCATGGTGCAGTGTGAGTGTCGGCCCAGTTCTTGGGGTTGCTGTTTGCAGCAGTGAAGACTCGCTTGTGGAAGTCCCATGGGTCTCCTAAACCAGGCGCAGGGCCTCCTGAGATCTTCTTGATCGTGGCTGGTGATGGGGTCGCTTGCGGTACCGTTGCTTGCGGTGCAGTTGGAGACACACGTGGAATAGCAGTTTGCTCGCGCTGGGTCGATCTGGGCGGGACGCTTCTCCTAAGTCGGTCCCAGGTCTCGGCTTTCTGCTTGAGCTCATCATACCGGTCGCTGTCTTCTCGTAGCGGTGCATCCCATGCTGCCACCAGTCTATCGTGGAGCATATCTGCCAGTTGGCTTGCGTCCCGCGTGACTGGGTCAATGCTCAGGTGTTCTAAGAGATCGCACTTGGAACGGCTCATGAGCTGGTTCATCACTTCGAGCAGGAGTGCCTGGGCTTCGTCATGCCCTTGAGATTGCTCAGACATAGCGTCCTCATCGATCTCTGCTTCCCGCTTGCAGAGTCTCTTTCGGTTGTTGCCGCGTGTACCGCCTAGAGATCGTCAGATCTGAGGTGCACTGGGCTTGCAGGCAGGCGCTCACCTTCAGCGTTTGACCGACGTCCGCGACGAGCACCAGCATGACTATCTGGAGTGTCAGGCACACCGAGCTTGACGTTGCCTGCATGTTGCAGCGCGTTGTAGACATCCTGGACCAATGCTCGACGCAGCCGCATCACCTGCGAAAAGTCGAAGTTGAGACGAGCGAAGTCAGGCCATTCATACTCATCATGAGCTTCAAACCAGTTCAGCGTCTTGAGAATGCCGTGCTGCGATGGTTAGCCTCTCGGCGACCGTTTCTGGGGAGGAACCTGTCGCAAACTTTGGCCTCATCTGCGGTGACGTAGTGAGAGGCTGTCCTTTCATCGGATGCACACTTCAGTGCCGCGGTCACCATGTATACCGCCCATTCAGCTGTGTGAGTCAGTACACACTCTTTAGATGGAACTCGTAGCATCTGGCGAGTGAAGTCTGGGTAAGTGGGTCACGTACCAGGCTTCGTAAGGGTGCCGCCTTCCGCTTGCGTTGCAGCAGGCGCGTTCATCTTGTTCCGTGGTTACAACGAGAGTAAGAAAAATTGAATGCTGGAACCGACAGCTGTCCTCGGTGTTGTGGTGGTTATTTTGGGTGAGTGATGAATGGATAAAAGTTTCGAGGCGTGAGATAAAGGCAGTTGTTGTTTACCATCGTACCTTCCCTCTCAATCACCACGCGACGCTAGTGCAGGAAACATGCTCAAACTCACACTTTGGCGATAGTCACGACGCTGCAGTACCTCTGTAGACCTCGAGTGTCATTGACTGCACTGGACCCTTGAGGCTGTGCAAGTGACTGCAGCGGCAGTGGATAGTACTGAACCATGGTTCCGATTATCGATGACCGTCAAAAAGTGCATAATCAGTGATCGACTGCTGGCTTATAATCCTCCCGCTCTGCATACATGCTTGTGGCCATCTACCTCTTCCTTCGTCCAGTACTTGCACATACTCAAGGCCATCTCAACTGTCGCACGTATCGCGCTGTACAGATCACACGCAATGTTGACCAGAAAATCTTCCAACTTCACCAAGGGCCGCTGCAAGGTGTGTTTAGATGCCGGCAGACATGGCAATAGAGCCTGCCCCCTCTGCTCGTCACTGTCAAAACCCAGGAAACACTTCCCAAAGCCACTGAACAAGAAATCGACGCACCGGCTACGCTACGTCGACGCATCCGTACTGAGAAACATCGTAAAGCACTACAAAGACGATCCATACATGATGAACAAGGCCTTGAAAAGATCAGCATATCATGACGATGTTAAACCAGAGAAGCAAGACCACGGCGGTGTCATACTGGCTATGGGAGACTTTGAGAGAAAGACACCAGCGATTACCCTCAACTCCGCTGAGGGCGAAGTGCCATCGATTGACTACAAGTCATGGGCTGTACTTGGACGCAAAACATGGGAGGGACTTGTATCCATCTGCGTAGAAGAGGATCGTCGGAGGCCTTATCACAAAAGGGATGAGTACTGCGGGGGATGTGTGAAGGCAAGAGACATGAGTGATATGGCTCGTTTGATGTTTGGAGAAAGGTTAGACTGGGAAGAGGAAGAGATGGAAAGGCAGAACCAGCAGAGCCCTCAAGTTTTCATGATTGGTCAGCCAAGTTATCTTGGTGGTTCGAGAAGCACGTTTCGCGACATTGGCGGCCATGTTCGAGGCTTTGGAAGTCGGCGCAGAACGTCATTAGGTTGAAGACATAGAACAGAGGTTGAGAGGCTAACACAATCTATTCGTTACCACGCTCGAAATTACTGTACTCTCGGTGAAAGGGATCGGTCGGGAGATGACTGACATGTAATTGATGAATCAAATAACGCTGACTGTCTCCAGTGTTCTAAGAGGGCTCCAGAAAGAACGAAGGGCTCTTAATTGCAAGGGAAAATGCAGGCAGTTGATTGCACTTGCTCAACAATGGCTGACCTGAGCACGTTGGGCTACAATGCCTCGGGTTCCTTCGCGCTGGTGGCAACCGCCTGCAGTCATGGTTGGACACGTACTCACTCAGCATTCGTTCATGCTGCCGAAACCTTCGACACCTTCTTATTGCTTTTACCCTCGATAGCCGCTGCGATGTCCCACGCCGCAATTACTGGACGCACGTCATCAACACGACGATCGAGACGAGAAAGCTCACGGAAGCTTCCCATGCAACGATGCCCACCACAAGCAAGTGTAATTGACCGGCTTCGTCGTACAAAGAACTCTCCGGAGCGCGTCAGTGGGTGTCTGGTCCCTTGTTGTCCCACGTCGTGCAGCGGAAAGATGGTGGAACATAACGACTCGACGGTTCGGCCCACGACCTGAATCGTCACAATCGTGAGCCTAGGCCAAATCGAGATCCTAGTGCGCGCACCCACTTACACGTCACCCCAGCTCCATCAACACCATCACTCTTTCGCATCTAGCCGTCACGTTTCTCTGCGCGCCCCTGCATCGCGACCCTTCTTTGGGCCGCCGATATGGAGTTCCGGTGGCTCGCTACGCTGGTCGACAAGTCCACATTCCCCACACGCGCAACCGTCCGCTGGCCGCGCCCAAAATCACCGTGGGTTACAGCAGATGCTGCATCACGATTCGTGCTGTCGACATGGCCTGCAGACTCAAGCAGCTAAGTCGCCAATGGACCAATTGCGACTATTGCCTCTACGGCAAGAACCCACCTCTCGGGCTCAAATTCTCTCAAGTTCAGCGAACGATACGTTCCTACGTGGTCCAATAGCGAGCACAGGCCAAGCTCGTCTTCCCAACATTGAGTCCGTGTGTTGCCAACGTGAGGCTGGCTAGGGTGGCAGGCCACTTTGAATTTCGACAAGCTGCGCGACACTTGCATTGTGTATCTCAGCTTCTTTACCGGAACCTGTCTTGTGACGTTGTCCTGCACTTCTGCTTCGTCAATTGGAGCGCTCTGTTTCAACTTACTGCTCCCGCGCCACGCAGAACGCACCTCCACAAATTCGTGCTTTCTCTGAGTGATCCGCTTTCTATTCGTCTCTCCGCAATCTGATCTACTCACCCCACATCTCATGTCGCCATTGCGTACTTACCGTCTGTTTTACACCGCAATGCATCGAAGTAGACATCAAATATAGCACGTAGCACAACTTATACTTATCAACTCTTTGGATCTCGAAACGGCTCACTAGTCGGTTTGTCCGACCATGTCTGGACCCGGATATACTGTTTCTTATGCGCAATGGACGAATCCATATACCGGCGCCAGCACAGGGGGCGCAGCCTACTACTCTACCACTACACAACAACCCGTTATCAGACGACTGGCGCCCTCTGCCCCGGCCTATTCGTTTCAATACCCTGAAGTCAGTTACGGATATACGGATAGCAGCGAGGATGAAGAGGAAGAATCCGGTATGAACAATTCCCATAATCATCATCCTGTCCTCACCCAGAGATAGACGATGGAGGTGCACCTGTCATGTCAGGTGCACTACCCGAAGCACCAGAACCACCAAGTGCCTCTGAAACAGCAGCACCAGAAGCGCAAGATCCACCAGCGGCAGCAGAGCCACAAGAATCTTCCGCAGAATCAGTAGCTGCCGAAGCACCAACAGAAGAAGCACCTTCAAGTAATACTGAACCAAATCCTGAAGATGAGCCAGCCATTGCAGTCGTGAAGGACGAGCCACCAGGACCCAGCGAACCCGATGCAGAAATAGCATCAGCGCCACCTAAGGAAGAGGCTTCAGCTCCCCTGGAGGAGAATCAGACGGAGGAATCCGCACCAGAGGCTACGGCCGTCGGTGTCGTCGAGGTTCCAGAGGTGCAGCAGTCCGCTGAAGATGCGCCTGCCGTCGAAGTAGTACCAGAAAGTGAACCGGCACCTCCACCTCCGCCGCCGCCACCCGCGCCGCCTGCAGAAGCCGTTCCAGAGACCGTTGTCGCCGATGGTGAGAAGAGTGGTGAGTCCGAGCAGGTAGCTCAAGAGCCCCCAAAGTCCCCAAAACCTCACGAAGAGAAAAGCGTTCACTTTGCTTCTGACACGAAAGAAGCAGACTCTGCCAGCATCGGCAAGAAGAAGAAAGATGATAAGAAGACATTGAAGATCATCGGAAAGGGTAAACCCACAGCTTTTGTACGCATCAGGGATCCGCCACCGCCACCAGCACCAACGTCACCGAAAGAAGAAAAGAAGCCTGAAAAAGCGAAGAAGAAAGAACGTCGCGGTTCCTTTCTGGTAATGCCCTCCAGCTACAAAGGAGACAAGCATGCAGCTACCAAGGACGATCATTCGAGCTCTTCCAAGAAAAAGCTCAGCAAGGCCGTGGAAAGCAAGCGCAAGAAGCATGAGAAGAAGGGGAGGAAAGGGAGCAACGAAGATGACGCCCCGCTGATCGAGGACAAGTCGGTAGCGGACGATGGGGACGCACAGTCGGAGGTGGCGGGGAGCGCTGTCACTGCAGATTCTGCAGAGCCACCTTCAGAAGCCTCCGCCGAGACGACAGGCGAATCAGAATCGATCGCCGAGCCCACGACCGCAGCAGAACCGGAACCTGCCCAAGACGTAGATGCAGCATCAACTACGGATCCAGCAACTGAGACCAGCGAAGCAGCTCCTGCAGTCGATGAGGTCACAGAGACAGCAACTTCAGCTCCAGCTTCAGCACCAGAAGATGCTGTTGAGGCGCAGCCAGCCGAGGCACAAGAAGGCGCGTCGGAGCAGACCACGCTTGTCGAGTCTACGGCAGATGCAGAAGAGATACTTGAAAAAGAGGGGAAAGAGGCAGCTGATGGAGATATTACAGTTGACGCAGCGCTGGTGGGTGAGGATTTGGCTGCAACCGAGGAAACAACCAGTGCGGAGGACTCGACTGCTGCCGACTCTCCGCCAGTGGCTGAGACAGTAGCTGCGGTAGAGACAACACCTACGGCAGAGGCAGCACCTATGGCAGAGGAAGCACCTGTCACCGATAAAGCGGATGCTAGCGAGCAGACGCTTGCCGTGGAGGAAGCTGCTGCTGACGAAGCACCAGTAGCCAAAGATATCGAAGAGGCACAGACAGTCGATCCACCTCTCATAACCGAAGAAGCCGAAGAAGCGCCTGCAAATGAAGAGATTCCTGCAGCGGAAGAACCTGCAGCGGCAGCAGAGACGGTAACAGCTGAGGAGGCGCCCGTTGACGAAGCTTCCGTAACCGACAAGCCATGTGCAGAAGATCCGCCCGCAGCGGACAAGGAGCCTGCAGTCGACGAGACCGCAGAGACGACAACTTCGGATGACGGCAAGGATAAAGAAACCGCAAGGGCCATTGCGAAACCAGCGGCTCCTACTCAAACAAGCCTGGCAGAAGATCCCACCAACCCTGAGCCACTGGCGGATAAGGAGGAAGTTCAAGAAGTTATCGATCAGATGGAAGCAGACCCTTTGGCGCCTGAGAATGACGAACCTACCGCTACAACAGATTCCACCAAGGTTATTGGGTCAATCGATGTGAACGAAGCTGCCACTGCAGGTGAAGGTGGCGACGATACAGCGACTTCCGAGGACACTGACATAAGCTTCGCTGAGAGTGAGGCTACCTCCATCGAGTCCGACCAGGACCAGGTTCCGTCCGCCGATAGCCCGAGTAACACAGTGATCGAAGCTACAATAGCACCGGCTCCTGTTGATGACAGCCCTGCCGAAGCTCCAGAGGAAGCGCAGAAGGAAGCTCAAGTGGAAGCTGCACAGCCAGAAGCGCCGATGCCAGACACTACCGAAGGAGCCATGTCCACAGCTACAGCCATGAGCCCTGAGGATCCAGCGGATTCACCGTTAACCGACGACAAAGCTGCACAAGAAGCGACTGTAGCAGATGTGCCTGCTGAGACTGACGCTACGAGCAAGGATGAAGCGGGCAGTTCAGCGCAAGCTACATCGCAAACAGACGACGATGAACCTCCGCTTGACGAGACAGCAGACACTGAGATGCCTGCGGATGTACCTTCAGGGGTAGACCCTGCGGCCATCGAGGCAGTAACAGATACAGAGACCGCACCGGCTGGATCAATCACTGCAGCCAACTCTCTGGAAGCCGACAACGACGATAAACAAGAGAGCGATGAGGAAGGCAACGACGAATGGAATGGTAGCGTTGCAGACGAGCCTTCAGGTTTGTCCGAGTCTCATATTGAGTCTGAGGTGCCGGCCCAAAGTGAGGCCGTTGAAGACGACAAGCCAGCAGAGACTGCAGACACGCACGCACCCACCCCAGGTATGTACCATCTCTCGTGTACTCCTGTCTGTCTTTTTCAGCCACATGATTTGCATTGTTTGACTGGATTTTGCAACGTTGTGGAGAGATGGCTGGGAATGACGGCAACTGCACCGCGGCCCACCCAAAACCATGTTGGCAACCTCTCATTGGTCGCTCCGCATAGCGCTTGCTCAACACCACCCAGCCCGGCTTATCACCACGTGCAAACATGCCCTCATGCCAGTCTTCGGGCTGCAATGCATGCGCGTAATCAACCGGTCGTTGGGACATACGTGGTTCCACCAAGATCGGTGGTCGCGTTGACGCCTTCGCTACCGATTTTCTCTTCTACTTTTTGCTTTTCCCTCAGCCACTTCAGTTCTTCGACAACTATCAACTATGTGACCTGGCGCGCCTTGCGCGTTAACGTCGTCGCGAGGCTGCAGCTGACCCGATATAGTTATGGCATCAGAAATCATCGAAGAGATTGAAGAGGAGCCCCAGAGCGACGTACAGTCAGAGGCCGAATCGGAAGCTTCTAGCGCAGACCAAGATATCGTCTCCGACGTAACTCCGCATGAAGCTACAGCTCCTGCTCCAGACGAGGCATCTCATGTCGCTGAAGTTGCGCCCAGCGCCGATGAACTTGTAGATCATGCTGTCGTAGAGGCGAATGCTGAAAGTAGCGATAACAACCACCTGGAGGCGACTCTTGAGCCGAGCAAGGCCGCAGTCGATGAGCAAGCTGAGACTGCTACACCAGACTCTTCGAACAGCCAAACTGAGGGTGAGAGCGAGACCGATGACGAACCGAGTACCGAATCGATTTCGAGTACATTCGGAAATGCGGATGCGGACAAAGCAGCACACGGTCCTCCTGCGCCTTCCACTGATACAATAGAGCCTCTCGAGACAGGAGAATCAACAGCTGTACTTGATGACCCTCCGAAAAGCTCTGAGCTCTCAGAAGAATCTGCTGCGACAACTACAGAAGATCCAGAAGATTCGAAAGATGAATCCAGCACAGACTCAGACGCCACAGGTGCGCCAGAGCCTGCAGTTGGAACAGAAGAGGACAGCTCAAGTGCGGTGTCCGATGCAGACGACGACTCTGTCGCGGAGGCGGCTGCGGCAGATGCAGCACCCGAGACTACACCCTTAGATGACCAGCCAGCCGAAGACCTCTCCGCAAATTTGGAGGAAGGAGCAGCAACCGAAGACGTCAAGGCGCCAGAACCTGAGCCAGCAGCGGAAGCTCCACCTGATCCCGTTCTCGTAGCTGCAGCTATGAAGTCTCTGGTCGCACCAGATGATGAAACAGAGAAGCACGAGAATGGAGCGCTAGAAGAAGCAGCAGCAGTCTCTGAGCAGGAAAAATCACCTGCTAGTTCGGACGCACTGGAGACGGCATCGGCAGATTCTACCGAGGACGCACCTAGTACAGATGAAGCGCAGGTCGGACCAGAGCCTGAAGCCGAGTCGAAAGCTGGTACAGAGATCGAGGAACCTTCGGAAGTGGAGCAAGAAGAGCCACAAGCCGGGCAGACGCCAGAGCATGCCGACGAGAGTGCTCAAGCACAGGATGTCGATATTGCAGAACTCGCGTCGACAGAGCAAGCACAAGCTCTTTCTGTTGTGGCAGCAAGAGAGGACAGTAAACAGAGTGACGAAGCGATGGTTGAGGTCATCGAATCAGCTGTGGATAACACCGCTGACGGCCCAGCCGACAGCGCCATCGCACCTGCGCCTGCTGATCCGACCTCAGATGTGAGCGGAGCCAGTGAGATCTCGGAGAAAAGCTCAGAATCACAAGCTGCTCCAGATGCTGAGTCCACCGTTGCGATCACTACACCTGAACCAGAAGCACTGGCCGTTGAGACCCACGATATTGTAGAGCAAGTTTCTGATACAACCGAGGAAGAGGCACAGCAAGCTGCAGAGATTGAAGTACCAGCGCCAGCAGCTGCAACGGAGCCCGAGCAGAAGGCAGATGTACAGGACCCACCTCTCGAAGCTGATGAGGCCGCACCTGCTGCCGACGACACACCACAACCGCAGGTGGACGCTGACATCTCGAACACAAACGCATCAGTGCTAGAAGAGGACTCAGCCACGGTAGCGGACGCTTCGAGTGATACTTCAGCACTATCTGAACCTCAATTGAATGATGTCCCTGCAGAAGAGCCTGAGACGCAAGTTGTGATGGTTACGGAAGTGCAGTTGCAAGCAGACGAAGAAGTCCAAGAAGACCACGCCGGCTCGGACGGACAAGGTGATGAAGCTGAAGTCGAAACGACAGGCTTCACAGACGAGTCTAGCGCCACACCAGCCGATTCTGCAGAGACTGCTAAGGACTTAGATACTTCAGAGGACAAAGACGAACTACAACCCGCTTTGACAGTCGACAACGATGCAAGCGAGGTGGACGAAGCAACGGTGTCAGAGCCCGTCGCGGAGACTCAGATCGTTTCTGCCAAGCCTCAAGAATCGGAAGAGACGGCAGTAGAAGCAGCACTGGATGCATCGAGCCCTTCAGCTGCAGACGAACCATCAGCAGAAGGGTCCATCAGTGATGTTGACGATTCAAGCATAGTTACAACATCACAGAGCGAGGCCAGCGATCATGTCTCGGACCTCCCCAGCGCAGTTGCAGATGCTGAGCAGCAACCACCAGAAGAGCCAGAGCAACCAGTCGCCGATCCTCCCACTGGGAGCGAGCAGAAGGAGTCGCCTACTTCTGCCGAAGTTATAGCTGAGGTAGAGGCCGAGCCTCATGCTGCGATCGAGCAAGAGCAAGAGTCTTTGTCCGAGGCTGAAACTACTATTAACGCAGAACTAAATCTTGTCGCTGAAGAAGCTGCTGCGGAGGTAGCCTCGAGTGAAGCTTCAGAAGGGGCTCATTCCGCAGCCGCTGAGGACACTGTTCCACAAGAAGCATCACTTGAACAAGAAACGACTGTTATTCTTCCTGAAGATTCACCAGAACCGCCACCAGCAACAGCAGGAGCCGCTGCTGAGGAAACCAGCGCCGTACTAGAGAAGACTGACAGCCCCACTGGAACCGACGTGTCTGCGGTGATTGATGAGAACCCAGCCGTGACAGAGATTGAGGTTATCACGGATATCACGCCTGAGTTCGCTGCAGCTACACAAGAAGCGCCCCAGGAGGTCGCAACTGAGGTACCTCTCGAGAATATCGCTGAGCCTGAGCAGGAAGGCCAAGCGGAAGCTACACCCGTTGAGCCAGCACCTGTTGAGCTTGCGCGTACAGAACCTGCCGGTGAACCAGATGCTGCTGAACCTCCAGCAGAAGTTGCACCTGTCGAAGTAGCTGAAGCAGCTGCAGGTCCAGACGAGTCCACTTCGCCACAGGGTGCACCTTCCGAAGCCGCGACAACCGAAGGTGCACCCGCCGAAAGCCCGATTGAGGAACCTGCTCCTGCTGAACCTACTGTCGAAGAACCTGCTTCCGTAGAAAACGAGTCTGAGATCTCTGCTCCTGACGAACCTGTCATTGAGCAGTCTGCTCCTGAAGAGCCTGCACCCACACCCGTCGAAGCTCCTGTTGAAGCTGCACCCGAAGAGCAGCTTGCCGAACCAAATACTCCAGCTGCAGAGACCACCACAGTCGAGCCTGAGCCGATCGTAACACCACTTGTCGAGCCGGTAGCTGCACCAGCTGATGCCGCACATGAAGAGCCACTCAATAGTGGATCGGTTGTCGAGGTGCCAGTCGTCGAGGTGCCAGTCGTCGAGGTGCCAGTCGTTGAGCTTCCAGCTGTTGAGGAGCCAGTTGTTGAAGAGCCAGTTGTCGAAGAGCTAGCTGTCAAGCCTCCGGCTGTCGAGGAGCCAGTCGACGAGGAGCCAGCTATCGAGGAGCCAGCTGTCGAAGAACCAGTCGTCGAGGAGCCAGCTGTCGAGGAGCCAGTTGTTGAGGAGCCAGTCGTCAAGCCTCCAGCTGTTGAAGAGCCAGTCGTCGAAGAGCTAGCTGTCGAGCCTCCGGCTGCCGAGGAGCCTGCGGTCAAAGAAGTTGCAACAGAGCCTGCCGCTGAAGAATCTGCCGCTGAAAAGGTCGTGAGTGAGGAACCTGCAATTCCCGAGGGATCAACGGAGCAAGCTGTCGCTGAGGACACGGCGACAGTAGTCCCAGCAGACGTGTCGGAGCCACCCGTTGATGTTGTTGCCGAGCCTGCTGCAGTTGCTCCAGAAGAACAGCCTGCTGCCAAGTCAATCAGTGTTGTCGAGCCCGGCGAGGCTACGCCATCAGTCGAGGCTGCACAGCCGGAGCCCCCTGTTGCAGCTGAGCCGGTCTTTGACTCGGCTCCAAGGACAAGGGACTTCGCCGTCATTGACGACTCTGCTGCCGAGTCACCCAAGGACAAACGCCACCGAAGACATTCTCATTCACGACGCGAGAAACATCATTCCCACCGCAGGCATGAGAGTGATGCAAGTATTCGAGAAAGGCCAACCCTGGCTGGAGCTGCAGCCGGACTCTTGGCCGCTGCAAAACTATCCGAGTCCCCGAAAAGTAGACGCCGCGATAGCACGACAGATCGCGACGTCGCTAGGAGCAAAACGAAAGTGCGCGAGGTGGAAACAAAGGGAAGCCCAGCCCGGGAACCAACGTATCCCGAACATCGATCGCACCGCCACCGCGAGAGCCAAGAACCAGCATACCCAGAGTATCCTTCAGAGCGCCATCGTGACAGCAAGATTGAAGATAAGCACAACAAGCGCCGTGCTTCGGACGTAGTAGACGAGAACGCTGAGCGAAGGAGACGGCATGAGGCTCGTCGTGCTGAAAAAGCGCGACTAGCCGCAGAAGAAGCAGTAAGAGTTCAAGAAGAGGAGGAAGTGCAGAGGCAGAAGCGTCGCGAGCAACGTCGCGCTGCCAAACTGGCAGAACAAGAGGCAGCCGCCAAGCTACAAGAAGAAGAGTTACAACGACAGCAACGCCGCGAGCAACGACGTGCTGCAAAGTTGGCAGAGGAGGAGCAGCTCAAACAGCGGGAAGCGGATAGACTTGCTCAAGAAGAGGAGGCACGGCGCATCCGGCATGAGAAGAGGCGACAACGCCACGAAGCTGAAAAGGATGCAAGACGTTTGGAAAAGGAACAAGCAGAACAAGCAGCACGGGACGAGGAGGAGGCGCAAAGAGCTAAGAGGCAGCGGCGTGCGGAGAGGGAAAAGGAGAAGCTGGAAGCTTCAAGGCCACGACGAAGAGAGGTCGAGGTTCCTCGCGATGTTGCACGCCGTGCAGCGGAAGAGGACTCAGCGAGCCCTGCACCCGAGCCAACTGAGTCACCTCGTACCACACCTCGTCGCCGGATGAGTACCCGCGAGCCACCGCCACCTACACCCAAACGTGGTAGCTTCCTTGGTGGCATCTTCGGGCGCTCAAAAACTGAACCTATTACGCCTCCGTCGAAGTCTGTGGCACCCAAGTCTCGTGCTCGTGCTGAGCCTGTTGAGGTTCTCGAAACACCCACATCGACTTCACGGAGGGAAAGGGAACATCACTCGAGTAGCTATAACTCCTCAAATGAGAGCCGCGAACGGGGTGAGCGTCCCCATCGCAGTCGTCGACACTCGCATAACCACCACGCTTCGCGATTCCAGTCGGCCGAGGAGGAAGCAGCGTACTACCGACGCAAAGAGGAGAAGCGCGCTGCTCGAGCAAGAGAGTACGAGATGTCAGGTGCAAGAGATGGCGGACTGCCACTGGAGCAGCCAGTCTACGAACATTCACACCCACCTCCACCTGCGGCCCCAAAGTCTGTTGCCACAATGGAGACTGCAACGATGGAGGTTGAGCGCCAACGCGAAGCTCCTGACTCACCCATGCCCGAGCCTCTGCCTGAGCCTGAGCCTGAGCCCATGATCATCGATCACAGTGACTCACCTGCTTACAACACCGACGACGCCGCTGCCGTACTGGGTATTAGCTCTGGCTCCGAACGCCGTGAGCGTCGCGAGCGCCGCAGCACAAGACGCGTCTCCATTCTCGACGAGCGCCCCAACCGCAATCGTCGCGTCGCTCCTGGATCTGACAAAGGCGAACGACCAATCAGTCGACGTGTGCAATCTCAACGCAGCGCCGCAAAGGTGTATGGTGATGAGCGACCCAGGGCGAGGAGGAGCGAAACAGAGAGGAGGGCTACAAGGACAGGAGAGAAGAAGAAGAGCGGGGAAGGCGGGTTGAAGGGATTGTTTGGAGGCTTCTTGAAGAAGTCATGATAAGTGATTAGCATTTCTGGTACGGGCGCTTGGAGATGATGTTTGGGATACATTGGGTGGTGGTTGTTCTTCATTGAACGGTGTTGGGTGTTCTTGCCGACTTTGGTTTACTTTCTTGTATGGGCGGTTATCTGTATGAGTACGATTGTATGTCTGAGACGGCCTTGCACTGCTTCGGCACCCATTCTTAATTTGATCATCAACGATTCACGCTTCATGACTCTCACCTGTTCACTGTCTATAAAGCGGTCGAAAGAGCGACTGAAAAAGTGATCGTTCCTTGGACTCTCAAGGCTGCGGCAGTCTGTGGTGTCTACAGTATAATGTTGCGTACTTGTCATTGCGATCGGTCGGTACGTAAGTCGAACAGAGTTTTCAGTATTGAAATGAGCGATTAACATTATATTTCCGACCATCGCATACCATGCTTGTTACCCATATACTAATCATTACTTTCAAGAACGCCACGCCATGCAATGCGAACAAGGGTATCGCGAAGTTGCTTTTCAATGCACATCTTGTGTCGTAACGCCGTGCTCACCATAACACGTCTCTATCGCTTATCCAGGCAGGGTGCTTTCCTACACCCTGCTCTTGCCGTCTCCACGTCGTTGGGTTTTTACGGAAGACATTCACACTCCTCTGTGACGCTGAACAAGTCGCTGCTTATATCGCTGCTCGACCGTTTTCTTCGTCGTCGTAATGGTAGAGACAGACCCGCATCCTATGCGGACCGTGTTTTCTTGATGATGAAGACGCCGAGCTCCACGCCCTTCTTCGGTCCTTCACCCAGATACTCGCGATTAGAGACACCGTTCAGGACCTCCTCGATAAGGTGTGCGCTTGTCATCTCAGTGTTCGTAGGTAGTCGCGTTGCCTTCCGGAAATACTTTGTCACCACCTCACGAACCCTAGGCTTCTCTTGCTTGATCCACCAGTCATCCGCCCAGGCTGATCGCTCAAGCACCATCTCTTCTTTCGAAGCCTGGATCACTTCATATGTCGCTTGTTGCTCGCTGATGCTTCTCCGGCTCGTCCCGGTACCGTTCAATCTTTCGCAGAACTTCTCGACGTGCGCAGCCAGCTGATCGTACTCATCCAGGTAGTCCACTGAGCTCATGTAGCCGAGGTTCTTACCTAGATCGGAGGTCAGGTCATGGATCACGGTTACCGTCCGTAGTAATGGATCCAGAATTGGCCCCAGATAGTCTCTCATAAACGTCCGCCCGCCTGTCCGCGTTGGGTACACAAAGAGAAGGGTGCCGCTATCAGGCGAGAGCTCTACTAGGCGATCATACAGCAAAGACCGCCCTTTGAAGGCAAACATCTCGGCGTACTCATTGGTATTAGTAGGAGGAATATATCGCTCAACTATCGAGATGTTGATGCTCCCTGGTGGCACGACGGGACGCGGCGACGGTGGTAGGAGTTTCGAATCGAGCTGGTAATCGGGAATGGCAACGGCGCTATCGAAGACTTTCGAGGTGAAGTACTCGTCGCCTCCTACTACGGGTCCTGGAGTTGACGGCGGCGACTTAGGTAGATCGGCGAGTGTGAATCGACCAGGGACAGCGTGGAAGACGTTAATCCAGGACGTATGCGAGTGTGTTCTCTCGTGAATAGCTTCGATAATGCGGCCGAACAGGTGACCTGTCAGTGATGGGCAAGGAAGGGCATGCGACAACACTTTTATTTGAGCAAGATCCAGAGTTTCTGACTCGGTGGCTAAAAACAGTCAGCAAACGTGAGTGGGGAAGTCACAGTGGTTGGTCTCACTGAGGATATTCTTGACGTTCTGAATCCAAAAAGCCATCCTAACCGCCTCGCTTATCTCGGCCGCGTAAGTCGGCACAATGATCGGAGCTTGGCCTGGTGCAGTCGCACTTTCCGTGATGGTAAGATTGGGCGATACTCCAGGTTCTGAGCTGGGTGGAGAGCCTGCACCAGCTGTCCTTACTCTCACGAGCGATCCCCAATTGAACGTCCCCGGCTCCGTCGGTGGGGTAAAGGTCGGGATCTGATGTTCCAGCTGCTTCCTGGTAGCTTTCGGACTGGCAGCGGGAGGCTCGATAGGCTTGTCAGCTTGACAGTCAAGCTCCAGTTGCGGGCTGAGTGCATGGAGAGGGTCTTCTGGTTTCGATAAAGGTCCGGCGCCCAGTGATGAGAAGGAATATGTTGAGTGTAACGGGATACGATCAGGGTGGGGCGCAGCGATACCTAGGACATTAAACGAGGGCAGACGAAAGTTGGGCACTGTCCTTGCCAGTGCGGGAGAGGGCAGTGACACATCAGTGGGTAAGAAGGTTCCAGCAAAACTCAGGTCCAGGTGAGGTTGATCGTCCAGGGCTGGGGTCGCCAGAGGCCGGGGTGGGGCGGAAGGCAACGGGAAAGGCTGTGGAATAGAAGCATCGAAAAAGGAACGAGGTTCATCAATGGATGTGTCGACACGTCGTTGAGCTCCGGGGAAAGAAGGACCTGTGCCCTCGTCCGGTGTCGCCGGAATGGCAGGAGAGGTAAGTGCGGCTGCAGCGTACTGCTCCTGGGCGTCCATGGGTTTGGCAGCACCAGAGGAGAATGGAGGGACAGTCATGTCCGGGATGGCAGTGACCTCGGTGGTTCTGGCCGCTGGCGCAGTCTGATCGCAGTCGGCCTGATCACGCTACTCTGGGCGAGGAGTGTGACAAGGTAGAGGAGAGACGTGGCTGAAAGATCTGACAGCCCAATGGGTAAGGCCGTGGCTCCACTCGTACCTAGTCTGATCGATGCTCACAACTGCTGAGGGGTGGAGTGGTATGCCAAGCCTGCGTGAGGGCGGGCGTGACAGCGGAGAACTGGGTGTAAAAGTCAAAGGGTATCGCTGGTGTGACAGGCAGCAAACGAATGGATGGCTCGCGATGGCCCGAGGGAAACGGAAAGTGAGCGACGGTCTTGGGCACGAATGCGCGTAAAACAGCGCGCTGGCGAAGGGTGTGTGTTGTGCAGCTTGCTGCAGAAGTGTGAATGGTCGCGCAACCAACGGGTAGTCGTTTTAGAACAGCGCCCGTGCTTCAAGGGCCCGTAGAAGGGCCAGACTCTGCCGCAAAGGTTCTGCTGCACATCCTCACTTCACGCCGAGCAATATGGCCTGACTTTGATCTGCTGGCCGAGTACCAAAAGGTTAGCTTCAGCCAATATTCAGATGTAGCTTGAACATGACTTGTTGGGATCGATCTGTCTCCCAAGCATCGTTCACTCGCATCTTGAACTACACGTGGATCCTTGCTATTACCGACGGACCAACGGCGATTTAACTACGGCGAACCAAACCGAGATCTTTCGCATCCATACTCTAGGACGCTTCATCTTTCTGTGACCTGAGCGTTCGTACGGATCCTGATGCAGATGCGAGTGATAGGTACACAGCAGAGACTTCACCCTCGGCTAGTTTATTCGGCCCTCTGTGCCTGCCACTCCACTTTCGTAAGCCATCTTGAGCACACGATAGCTACTTGGTGTCATTCCGATTGCATGCTGCAGCGTCCCGTCTATCGAGACGAGAGGCGAAGTTCGTGATAGTGTAGCCCCAAGTGCGGGTGCTGCACCACCAGACCCCGGTCAAATGCACCTTTCTACAACCAGCAGTACCTCAAGCATCGTCGATTGCGATCTAGACTCAGCGCTGAGAAACTTTGTGCTGCCTAGCGCTCACGGCTTTGAGTGTTGACGGGGCATCTGACAGCTTCCACTACGGCAGCATTCTCCATGTGCTGTGCGCCTTACCCGCAATGACATTCTTATCTGCCCGCCCTCCAATTTTGCAGCGAAAAGTTTGATGTGGTTGCCTTGCCCTGAATTGCATTCCTCAGTTCGAGAAGTGGGTGCGCTGAACGGCTGCTAAAAGATATGGGATTCGAGATTTGCCATCCAGCACCGGCCTTGCTCATGCGAGGTCGGCCGATGCACGTGTTCCAGCCGTTGCCACGGCCGAAGCCGCCTGCTTTCACTGAATCGTGATTCAATCACCGAGCGGGAAGGATGCTCTTGTGAACCTCATCCTTGAAGTGGTTGGGCAAGACTCCGCCCGCTGGACGGTATGGATGGATGGATTTTGGTGGCTGGGTTTTCGCGAGGAACCATTCCCAAAGTGAGGCTGCACTATCTAGGGCATTTCTTAGCGACTCGTTCGCGCACCTCGTGTCTATATATGGACTCGAGCTGAAAGTCGTGATTCCCATCCCATCTTTCCGAAGATACCGAGATTCTTTGAAAGGACGCCCTCCTTGTGTTTCACGATATCTCCGTATGGACTATGGCTTCGCGGGGTGTCAGGGTTTGGCCGGATTTTGTTCCCGCACATCTGAGCCAATCACTGCCGCCGGCGCCGTTTGTAGGGATGCTCTAGCTTGGTGATAAGATTGCTGCTTATGCGTCGGCATATGGACGTGAATATACCCAGAGAAGAGTCACGCTCACTCAAGTCAGCGGGCACAGCGAGCGAAGGCTCCAATGTGCGACGTGGGCGTCAAGCTCGCTCAGTGAAGGGAAACTTGACCCTCCATGCACGGGCCAGGTAACGCGCTAGCGCGAAAAACTGCCTCTGCTGCACATTCAGTCGAGTGAGCAACATTATTCTGCCAATCAAATCTCCACCAAATACAGCTGCAACGATAGTGTTCTGAAGTTCGAAGTTATAACCAAGTAAGAGACTCGCATCTGAGCTGAGTTCGCACAAGCAAAGGTAAGGGAATGCCGCATTCGCTACCTTCACCGTGATCATACCTCGCCAGCCGGCAGAACTGCGGATATACTCCAATCCGTGATCAACTTTGACATGTTACCATGACTATCGAAATTAGAAGACACTGGTTGCGCGCTGTCCATTGCTCAACGAACGTTCACTCATCCTTAAGTAGGGAAGACTCAATCGATCTGCTATATTGTTCGAAAGCACAAGCGCACCAACAACATTCCCGTGAGCCTCGTTTCGCTTGGGCACTCACCATAAACAACCTCCAATATGCATGTAAGTTCTCATTATCTTCTCACAGCCTGCAAACGCTCACCGTGTCTCTCTTCTCCCATCTTCAAAAGTGTCTGCATCAATCAACCACTTGAATCCAATCCACTAGTATCTGTTTCTGCAAACCCAGAGCTTGTCTCGATACCAATTCCAAACTGATCACCAACAACAGGTCAAAAACCCCCAATCAGCACTCATCACGAACCACGAACTCCTTCTGCACCTGCGCCAAGAAGAAGCAGAATACACAGGCGAAGACGGCACAGAACGCAAGAGATGGAAGCCCAAGGGCCTCGAGCACATGCTGCGAGACGGACTCGCATACCTCCAAACCTCGGACTACTCGACATCCACTCTCACAGACACACACCCCGACCGGCCCATGACGCTGTACAAGGGTGAACACTCATTGTTCCGCGCGTTAGCACCAAAATATCGTCTCAACAAGGCCGAGTTCATCCAAATCTATAATCTGCGCCCGACGACGCAGGTCATGCTGGAGTTGATTATCGAGGAGGTACGTCCTTGTCCCTTCTTCCTCCCTAATCCTTACCCTCTTCTTGCTTGTTTCTCGTCACACGATGGAGCCCGCGATGAAGGGGCTCATAGTGTGGAGGGGATGGTGAGAATCCGATAGATTGGCAGACGAGCTAACGAACACAGGCTGATCAACGCTTCGACGAAACACAGCTCGCTGAGATCCTGGAGATCATCACGCAAGTGTTCGACGAGGAGGAGGCGAGTATCCCGGCGGGAGTGGAGGATAAGGAGTTGCCCAAGATAGAGAACAAGTTGTTGGGCGCGAGTAAGAAGAAGAAGAAAGGGAAGAAGAGGGCACAGGTATGAGAATGTTGGCTACGGGAGAGCGAAGGAAGGGTATCAACTGTGGTATTAGACAGTAAGAAAGCATAGAAACAGCAAGGGCTTCAAGGCAGTGCAAAGACTACGTGTAGATCGCATGTGGGTGGTCCTGAAGGCGGAAGACAGCGTGTAAGAGTAGAACATTAGATCGTTCATCAAGGCTTCAATCACGACAGGGGAAGGCGAAAGATGTGAACTTTTTGTGAAATTGTATGCATAGCGGCTAGCGGGTATCCTTCCGCACGTCATCATCCCCAATATGCGATGCCATCAAATGATACATGAATCCAACCTTGCGCCACGCGCCCATAGATAGCACGACATGCGTAACATCGAAACGAAAAAGAAGCTAGATCCCAGAACGCCACCCATTTTCACATGGTCAAACGTACAACAAACAGCAACATCAGTCAAGATGCGCGTGTGAGTCTAGTCCTTGCTCTTCTTCTTCTTTTTCTTCTCGGTTGTGTCGTCGTCTTCGGATTTCCTCTTCTTTGAATCCTTGGATGCCTTCTTGGCTTCCTTTGCGGCTTTCTTTGCCTCCTTGGCTTCTCGCTTTGCGGCGCGCTCGGCTTTCCGTGCCTTCTTGGCCTCCTTCTCTGCCTTCTTCGAAGCCTTATCGCCGCCCTTGGATGCCTTAGTCTCCTCTTCAGACTCGGAGTCAGAATCCTCAGCATCGTCGGCGTCGACCATACTCTCGTCCTCATCAACCTCCTGTACGAGCTTCTTCGGTGTGGTGCCGTTGACCTTCGCGCCCTTGGCAGCAGGCTCCTCGCCAGTAAGACCGTCAGCATCGGGGTTGTACTTGCGGGCCTCCTTGACATCCCACTTCTGTGCTGAGCCGAGCGCAGTTGCGTTGGCGTTGGGAATGCTCTTGAGGGGCTTGCCCTCGAGGGCCCTCAGTCTCCTTTCAATACCGAGACGAGCATCGCGACCAAGCTGTGACTTCTCCTCCTCAGTGGGCTCAGCAGTTTTGTCCTCAGATGTGATGCCCCATGTGCTGAGGGCGTCGACACGCAGACCAAGAGCGGACTTGGCAGCGAGCATACGGGCGATCTTTCCCTTGTTCTTGCCAGTTGCCTGACCAATAAGGGATGCGTGATAGATGAGCTACACTACGTTAGTACGCGAAAGTGCCTTGATCAGTGTGTCTACTTACACCGTACTTGGGAGTGTCGTGCTTGGTCTTGAGCGCGCGGAACAGCGCCTTCTCGGCACCAAGAATCTGGATGGTAGAACCGGGGGACTTGGCGAGGTTCATAAGGGAACCAGCGTGGGCGATAAGGCGGGCACCGACGAGCTCACCAACAAGCGCAGTCAGGTTGGGCGCAAGAGCCTGCATACGGGAGGAGAGGTACGCGCCAAGGTTCTGACGGTGCTCAGTAAGATCGACAACCTGCTCGGCGAGAGCGCTGGTGGCCTCAAGATCCTCGTCAGAGATCTCAGTACCCATGGAAATCTCAGCGGCGGCCTTCACGGCAGCCTCGATCTCCTCAGGCAGAATACCCGAAAGATCGGCATCCTTCGAGTTTGTGCGGAAACCCATCTTGAGAACGACCTTGGAGTATGCGAGGTTGTCGTTCAAGATCCTAGCAAGCTCGGGGAAGTGCCATCCGTACCATTCCTTGACGCGCATGGCGTATGTGTTGAGCTGCTTGTCGAGGACATCGAGACTGGCAATGGACTGGATGATCATGGTGTCGACCTTATCGGGAGAGAACTTGAGCTTGTGACGGGAGAGCGAGTGCGCAAGACCGAGGCGGGTCGAGTCCATCTCAGCAGGGATAAGATCGGGAATGAGGGAAGTCATGTGCTCGCGGATAGCACGGTAGACATCCTGAGTAGAGGAGTCGGAAATGGGTTTGATGGACAGGCCGGGGACCTGAGCGATGGAATTGGCGAGCTTGGGGTCGGCGACAGCCACTGGGAATTATTAGCCTTCTACGTGCATCTCCAAAATGCGACGCGCATAGCGTACAAGATGCCTTAGTCTCGTCCTTGAGCTCCTGCAACAGGTTGCCAAGCATGGAGCTGACCTTGCCGTCGGTGAGGGCTGCGGCTTCGTTGAGCGCAGTGACGGCGCTCTCGAACTTGGTAAACTTCTTGAGCTTCAGCGACTCGACAATAGTCGAGACATCCTTGCTGAGCTCATCGCCCTTGCTGAGCAGCTTCTTGTCCTTGGACTTGAAAAGAGCATAACCCGCACTGCAATTGTGTTAGTTCTGTGGTGTATTACAGCTTCGTGCGCTGTCGCAGCAGTCGTACCTCGTCTCGGTAAGGATGAAGAGACCCATTTTTCTTCTTTTGCTGTGCTCGAGGTGACGATAGTTGGGTGTCACTGCTCCGTTCGAGCTGGGTTTTCGCGGTGTGGAAAGGCGCGAAAGTTATCGGTGCTGTTCAATTGTGCGCCGGTCGAAGCTTCCTCGAACATTTTTTGCTGCCAAGGAAAGCGGGCACTAGCACCCATTATGGGAAAGCGCAACCGGCGCGTCGATGAGCAACGCCAGCTCAGGGTCTCGTCCTGACATCAATTGCAGCAAAACGTTATAATGTTGTAGAATACCAGCCTACCAGCCACCAGGGCTTATCACAATGTCGACTAGCGGCGAGCGCAAAGTGTCTGCGTCCCTTGGGCGCTCTGTGAGAGGCACAACACCACGCCTCGCGGACTTAGCATCCACCCCCGAAACACCTCGAACCCCCCTCCAACGGGGCTCATCCTCCCTCTACGGTTCGCCTAGCAGTAGTTACCGCACCGAAGACGAATATGTGGTACTGGAAATTGGTTCGCGGTTCATAAGAGGAGGCTTTCCGGGCGAAAGCGTCCCGCGATGCACGCTGCCATTTAGTCCAGACGGGCAAAGGAGGGTGGGCGATTACAGACAATACGATCCTGAATATAGCCAGAAGAGGCGGCGGCGGAAGAAGGGGAAAGTATGGGGCGAAGATTATGAGCTGTATAGCTTGGATCTTACCAAGGTCGACATGGAGTTGGTAGGAGACAAGTTCGAGCGCGCCACAAGAGAAGTGTATACGAAATACTTCCTGCTAGATACGAAGCCTCGACGTATCACACTTGCACTACCGCCGCGATTACCGCACGCACTTATGACGAAGATTCTCGATATACTGTTTAAGAACTTCCATGCACCCAGCATCACTCTCATGTCGAATCCGGTTCTCTCGGCCGTCGCAGCAGGTCTGCGCTCAGCACTAGTGGTCGATATCGGTTGGGCGGAGACACTGGTCACGGCAGTTTGCGAGTATCGAGAGGTGCACGAGAAGCGTACGGTACGAGCAGGCAGGATGCTGAGTGAAGAGATGGCTAAGGTGTTGAACGCTGAATTAGACGAAGATGCCGTACCAGGCGCTGCGAAGTCAGACGTGTCTTTCGAAGAAGCGGAGGAGGTGCTCACACGTGTTGGCTGGTGCAAACCGAATTCGAGAGGCAACCGAAGGACTTTGTACTTCCCTGCACGCGAGGCACCACCATTGGAAGAGTGGGAAGACGCTGTCGAGACGCCGCCACCTACTGTTACGATACCCTTCCCGAAGCATACACCACCTACCGAGCTCAAAGTGTCACTGGCCTCGTTGGCGAAACCAGCTGAAAACGCACTGTTCGTGACAGAAGCGCCGTTGAGTGAGTTCGATGACGAGGACCTACCTATCCACCACTTAGTGTACCGCACGCTGGTCGCTCTACCTGTGGATGTTCGTCGATTATGCATGTCACGCATCATCATCACAGGCGGCGTTGCAGACATGCCAGGCCTGAAGACACGCTTACTGAAAGAGCTGGAGGTCTTGGTGCAGTCGAGAGGCTGGGATCCAGTGAAGAATTGGGGCAAAGGTGCTGCACGTCACGAAGACAGACTACGCGCACAGCAGCGCAACCTAGCAAAGAAGCGACTAGCGGACGAAGACAAGGTGTCTCAGTCAACAGATCCTGCAACGAAGCGAAACTCACTACCTGCGGGTCTTCAGGAGCCCGAGATTGACAACATCGACCTCAAGCTTGCTAATACTAGCCTCAAGAATGGACCGCCACTCGAGTGCTCTATCGGCGGCACGATCAGAGGTGTACAGACGCTGGGTACTTGGGCTGGTGCTAGCCTTGTCGCGCATCAGAGGATACGCGGTATTGTCGAAATCGAGCGCGAACGCTACCTACAGCATGGTCTGCAGGGCGCATCTAGAGACAAGGAAGTATCCGTCATCCCTCAACGGCAAAGCATGGGTCCTGGCGTTGCGCGTGGTGCCGGTGATCGCGTAAGCTGGACGCTTGGTGTATGGGCTTGAACAACATCCTGTGCGAGACTTCCAGCTTCATAGCATTTACGCGACCATCGAGCCCTCTGGCTTATCGTCAACAATGATACCCAATTCCAATGCGATCCATAGCTCAAGTATATCACCTGTTCCCAGATACGCATGTACGGATTTTTGATTGAGGAGCCACGGTAAAACTTAATATCCGACGACATCCACAACAGCCTCCGCGTTTGACACGCCTTGTATCACTGGCTGCCGCTTTTGGCCTTATTAAATTCTCAGGCACTACCGGGCATTATCGGGCATCAAGGCATCTACGCAAGTACGCAAGTATGCAAGTGCGCAAGTAAGCAAGCCTGCATATATGCAGGCCAATCCCACGCTAGAATGTATACAGGCCAATCATGTTTGACCTGCCGAGGGTTAAATCCAGCAGAGGTTTCCAACAAGAGGTCCTTCTTTATTCTCACGGAGTCATCGGCCCAGTCTCATACTGGCCCGTGCTATGATGGACCAAGATTACATTGGGTCTCAGTTCCCGGAGGAGGACGATGCATTCTGGCAACAGTATGAAGGACCTTCAGCTTCTCTCGAGGACTTCAACAGCGGTTTCGAGCCACTTCCTCCAGCAACCGGCGATCCGTCATTGGCTTGGGACAACCTCGGCCACATCGCGGACAATAACCTTCTCGATAGCCTCGACCTTCCACTGATCGGCATCTCACCTGCAGACGACGATTTCGATTTTGGTTCCATCTATAACTGGGAGGGGTACACAGATTTTGAAGAAGCTCTCAGTAGCATTCAAGACAGTCAACTCCCGAATGAAGAACCACAGTCAGCATCTCACGTGAGTTCGCGCCACTGTAGTCGCGTCAGCGTCATTTTGAGACTGATGTTCGTCAGGGTACCACAGATCCTACTTTGCCCACTACATGCCGAGACGATGAACCATTTCTACTATCGGTCGACCAGGAACCACCTCCATCAACCACCAATCGAACCATGTCAAATGGATCGAATGGTAGGCAGCCCATGCAATGCCCCCAACGAACTGCAGAGCGTGAGCTCGGCATTTTGCCATTATGCGCAGGTACGAAGGCAAGGAATATGACCGAAATTCGCCGGCATCTACAACGCCGTCCACATCTGATGTTTGTGGAGCTTTGTCCATCCTGCAATGAGAATTTTCTGGACAAGGAAATTTATGACCAGTATCATGGTGCCGAAGGTCAATTTTGTGATATCATGGGGTCACAGCCGAGGGGTCAAGGTCAGCTCAAGCAATGGCGCCTCCTGTGCGATCAGCTAAAGGAGCGACTGAGCGTAAAGTTGAACGTAAGTAACACCTCTTTCACTATGAAGTTTCTCTCACCGACCTAACCTCAGTAGGCTCAGAACAGTACGCAACAAAGCCAAGAACGTTCATCCTCTGATCCCATGAATGTTGATGAATCGTGTCTGCACCAGAAGCCAGCGCGTTCAGAGCATCAATCATCCAATGAGCAGCGCCACGATTCTCAAGAGACCGATCGCCCAATGAACTCAGAACAGAGTTCGAAAGACTTGCAGCTTCCAAATGTATGCCCGACTTCAATTGAACGCTCGGCATTTCTGCCTTCAGCCTACGATCCTGTAGCCTCTTCTCCGTCAAATCAACACCTAGAGGACACTCCGGTAGACCACTCAAGTCCATCTCGCTACGAACACGAAGGTGCCTCCGATGCTGGCAGAATCAGCAGCGTCTTGACTTCGGGTCAGCCTCACCTGTTGACAGCACATACTTCACCGACTTTGCAGCCAGCAATTGTCACGTCCGAAAGCCTGAGCTCAGCAGTGTCCTCGTGGATTGACCCATCGATCATGAGCACGACCACAGCAGATGATGAGTGGAGTACATATCAGCCTAGAAGCGACGATCATTCCTATCTAGTGCCGGAGTATCGGGCTTCGCCCATACCGCCCTTTCCCGAATCATACTACGTACCTGCATCTACTTCGTCGTTCGAACAAGATGTTGATGCGCTTGTTGGTGGGCCATCTTTTGTACACTCCGAACCGACAGAACAACATGGCAGCCTGTTAGAGCCTTATGAACGAGGTGCCACGCCAGTACAGCGAGCTCCCACCGTTCATTGGCAGTGGCCTGTACGGGAAGGGACGCCAGTGCCCAACCCTGAGTTCATTTTCACCGAACGAGAGGTCGATAGCTTCGTGTATGTGGAAGCGAATAGCACTCGTCCGCAGTCTTCCGTATATTCGGGAAAAGGATCGACTGATTCATCGTCATCCTGTCTTAGTACCACTAGCTCGTCCGAGCCAGCGGTCATGGCCTGCGATGGATGCGGTGCAACATTCACGGGTCAGTACAGAAGAGGCAACCTGCGTCGCCACAAGCGACGGATGCACAACTCAAAACCTGGTGCATATCAATGCCCAGAGCCTGATTGCCATCGATACTTTAACCGATCGGATGCACGTCTGAAACATTACCGAAAACACCATCCTCATCTTATGACAGCACCGCCTGTCCCACGGCGCTAATTGCGGTCTAAAATGACTTGCAGCTCTGATGACAGCTGCATCTTTCCGTATTTCAGGCGTGTCGTTCTCGGGCTTAGTAAGGAGCAAAACTTGTGACAAATAATGAGTCGGGGCTTGTCCGCTATTTTCGTTCTTTTCTCTGAATACCATTTCCACGTTCGGGAGCATTAGCGACGGAATTCCGTATAGATATTTCCAGGGTACTTACATTATGCTTTGCAAGATCTGGCACCTTCGATGCCTTTTATCGTTCAGAGTCAACGGAGTCATTTGATGTTGTTACCAGCTTCCTGTGATCTTAGTGGGACTCATGAAGGTTACGAAGATCCATGTTGCATGCCTATATTTCGGTGCGAGCAGGTCGCGAATCCAGCAGAGTGCGCGAAGCAACCGGTTCTGAGTTGTAAATCCTCGTGACGTGGTAAACACGTACCTAAGA
Organism: Nothophoma quercina; assembly: GCA_021642125.1. NCBI lineage: Eukaryota > Fungi > Ascomycota > Dothideomycetes > Pleosporales > Didymellaceae > Nothophoma > Nothophoma quercina. Next base: position 48,574 of record JAKIXB010000048.1, on the reverse strand, counting down.
CTGGTTGGTCTTGGACATGCATCGCTCGCACATCCCTAAATCAAGACTGGTTATTGGAGCATCATAATCCGGCGTAACCCCACCGCAAGACTTTGAGCGCTTACCATCCCTGGGTCCAGACTTCGCCCTGGCTATCGAGACATATATACTAACACTCGGCGGACTTTGCTCTTCTTGGTGTTCAGATACTCACTGAAGTCTCCGCCAACTGAGCTCAATCCGTCATACGCCTGCAAGTCGACCACTGGTTAACATCAGTCTGTCCATTGCTATAAAGGTGTCTAGGTACAGTAAACATCAATTTAGGTCGGTTGTCTCCTTCAGGCTTCGAACGCAGTCTCGATCCCCAATCAATCGACAGCTCACACTGTTTGTTGTCTCGCTCAGAATCGCTGCCGTAGACATGTCGGACGAGCGAGGTGACGTTGGTCATCGGCGCTCCAGCGGCGTCCCTGATACTCCATACATCTGCTTGGCACAGATTCATTGACATTCGCGAGTAGATGAACGCAAACTGTGCCACCCCACACTTTGATGCAAAGTCGTTTGTGAAAACTCCGTCTTGGTTTTTGGGAAGATCTGGATAGTTTTGATTGTAGACTTTTCAAACAGAGAGAGATAGAAAACCTTTTGACTACCGCCCGTTTTTCGAGATCCCCTGCCGACGTAAGACAAAAGTGTATCTACACAAGTCTACGATACACAAGCGAGTCTACCCACTCCCCTTTACACTCCCACGCCCTCTCAGTGAAGCTCGTCCTCTCAAATCCCAGTCTTTCCGCCAACCTCCAACTGCCAGTATTCCTCGGATCGCACTCGATTTCCAGTTCCAAGTAGTCTTCTCCCTCCTTCTCCTTCTTCACAACCTCATCAATGAACGCTCGCATAGCCTCCTTAGCAAATCCTTTCCCTTGACTAGAGGGCAAGAACGAGTACCATAGATCAGCATGTTTTGACGGCCATTTGCGCTCAACTCCCTCCGACTCCTCAGCAGCAACGACGGAGTCGTAACCAGTGAGCGGTCGAATCCCCGCCCCTATCCTTCCAACAAACTCCCCCTCAAACACGGCAAGTTCAACCGTCACCCTCGCATCATCAAAACTGCACAAAATCCCGCGGAGCACATTCTGCCGAGCTTCAAGATGCGTCCACGGGTGCCAGGACTGGTAGCGTGCGTTGTCAGGGTTCGATTCGAGGGCGTACATGCCTTCGACATCGCCGACTTCGTATTCGCGCAACAGCAGGCGCGGGGTGGTGACGGGCGACCAGCGCGAGGACATATTGGAGTGGAACAGTATTGCTAGCTCTTGGTTGGAGAACTGCTGGGAGGCGACGAGGATGTGTTGCAGGACTGGAGTTTGGACATCTCTGTAGGCTTCGAGGAAGACGTCGTTTCGATTTTCTGTGTCGCCTTCTGCGGCCTGGCTCTTAGGGTCAGTGTAGTACTCTAGCAGCTCCGAGTCTGAGCGTAGTATGTCACGGATTGCTATGATTGCGCGAGCTGTGAGTGACTGTTCGTGGCAAAGGTATATGGTATGTGGTGTTGCTGCGTCAGAGGCTGTGAAAAGGCTGGAATCCGGGTGTTTAGGATTGTCCCGATGGACGTATAGGCCACTCGTAGTCAAGGTTGTAGCAACCTCATCGATGTGCTCATGCGTCGCGGTAACGAGAACGTCAATTAGAGGTTGCGCTGGAAGGCCAAGCACGGCTGTGCTGCCTATGTGCTCGATTATGAGGGATCCGAAGCCTGGAAACTGTTCAATGAGGCCTGCGCGTATCTGAAGGAAATGGGCTGGCCTGAGCGAGTTGTATGATTCCATATTGGAGGGTCGGCTTGCCGAAATCTCGCGTTGGGACTCTACGAATGGGGAGTTGCATGTATTCGGCTGTGACTGCCTGTTTGGACTTGCGCTTCCGCCGTCGTGCTCTAAACTTTATGTAATGTAAGCAGATTGTCGCACATCGAGGCAGACTTAAACGAAGAATGTCTGGGAGAGAACAAGACATGATGGAAGTCACATATGGGATTAAGTATTGTGTGCGACGGGTGCTTGCGCCCTTTTGGAACGAGGTTCGCCCTTCAGCTAAGCAGCCAAGGTACCCTCAGTCGTACTCTTCAATCTTGATGACAGGGATGTCAGAGTATGCTGGAGGCAGGTCATCATGCGAAGGTTCCAGCAAAGCATACTCCGCGTCCATAGTCTTTTCCTGCAGTCTCCTCACTGCCCATGCGCGGGCGATGAAAAAAGACACTGCAAACACTAATGCCAAGAGTAGCACAGGAATATTGGACTGGTGATCTACCCAGTACGTTCTGACCTTGCCAAACATCATGTACGGCACCCGCGACCAAGAGCCTAGCCTGCCATACTCGTCCCACTCGTCTGGGTTGAAGAATGTTTTCACCATAGCCAGCTTCCCGCACTTCATCTTGATTGGTTGAGCACGCTGGACATGCTCCACAAGCTGTATATTCTCAATGGATAGAGAATGACCTGGCTCATTCACACGCTTCTCCTCCTTGATCAGGATCTGCACAAGCCTACGGTCTTCGTCAAACTTGTATGGCTTCCCATGCTTATCATAAGGAAAACCGGTGATATCGAATTGTACCCACCACTGTCCTGGAGACTGGGTTTTGAGAAGCGTGTGCTCGTATTGTAGAGGAAGCGGGTCGAATTTGGTCTCTCCGGTATAATCCGGCTCCAGCATTCCCGCGTGTATGATGCTTTCCAGAGCGTCCTCAGTGAGGTTATCGGGGACTTGGTACGCCTTGATAAAGAGTGGCATAGGATCGAGGGGCAGTACCCGGGCGCCGTTCAGACGCAGGGTCGGAAAGGAAGACGCGGCATTGTCGATATCAAACTTCAAAAGCTTGATGATGGTCAGCCATTGCTCATCACATTACTTGCACGAGAGCACCCTTGCGAGACGTACCAGAGAGTTGGACTGCTCGCGCACTGCTAAATTCAGGCCTGCGTCCAGTTGGAAGGGTCTTTCCTCTTTGACGAAGAACGGACAGTCGGGGCATTCGAGCTTCACGATATAGCTTTTGTTTGCTTCGACGACAGTGACTCCTGGTGCAACATGGGGAATGGGCATCCCGTGATCTTTGTACCAGTCGTACGTCTCGTCATACTTGATTTCGGCTTGCGACGGAAGATCGTCCTTGGATGCGGTCGCACTAGCAAAAGCAGCAGCGAGGCTGAAGAACGAAAGAAACTGCATATTTACAATACCACTAACAGCAAACAGAAACGATAGTGAGTGACGAGGGTCGGACGTGGTTGAAGAGTGATCGGCGGATGGTGTTCGGAGACAAAGGCCCAGCGGCTCGGTGATAAACTCCTGGACCAACACTCTTACGGCTTAGCTTCAGGAGCTATTCTTAGGGATCGCGGGAAAGTCAGAGCTTGACTGCCTCTTCCACAACACCATCCATCAAACTACGAACATGATGTTCTGCTCACGGATGGCGATGAACCCGATTTACATGTAGACAGGATTAGTTCCGAGCGTGGACTTGCTGTTGTCAAGCATTGTCAGCATTGCCGTCTCACTTCGCGCCTTGCACAGCATGACCTCGGACACCGAAGGCTCGAATCATGCTGGGCTGCAGTCCGAGCATTGATTGTGCTCACTAGGGGACCATCTGTGACATTCTATTCATACGATCTTGTTTGCAAGGCCTGGGACCGAAGTTCGTAGACTGCATCGCGCAGCCTTTGGCGTTTTCATTTTTCCCGCCGTTTCGGTCCTTTCCCATCATCGCGAAGGCAGCAGCGACGTCTTAGTCTCATTTGGTCGAGTTTTCGGTGCGACTCCAAGGCTCCTTAAACCTGAGGGCTGCTATATAATCAGCGGACTCCGTTGCTTCGTAAGGCCTTATCCAGTGCGAAGTCCGTTCTGCGTTGGGTGATACTTCTACTTCTTGTCGCTCGTTATTCCATCTTCATTCCCTCTTTAGCATTTCGTACCATTTCTCTCAACATGACCACAATGCAGAAGCAAGACTGGCATCACAAAGGCTCATCATGCTGCTCACCATTCGGCACTTGTACGTTCGATCAACATGCACACAAGCTCGCACTTACGTAGCGTTTAGGCTGTCTCTCATGGTGGTGCCCATGCATCCTGTATGGACGCACCCGTCACCGTATGAAATCTAATGGCGACATGGGTGACTACTCCTGCTGCAACACCAGTGTAAAGATGGTCCATCCACCTTGAATGCCATGCGCTAACGTGACGCAGTGCGCCGCCTTTACCGGTCTGACCTGCGTGGGCTTTGGCTGGATTTTGCCTCTAATGAACCGTGGCGACATGCGAGCGAAGTACAATCTGACTGGCAACGGCTGCAAGGACTGTCTGTGCGCTTGCTGTTGCGGGCCTTGCGATCTTATGCAGCAGGACAAAGAGGCGGAGCATCGTGAAGAGCAAGGCAAGCCGCTGCTCAATCAGCCCGGCAAGGCGGACACAATGAACTATGCGCCGCAGTGGCAGCAACAGCAGCCGCACTTCCATTGAGACACAGGGCCAGAGTCCAAGAGATGGCTGGTGTAGCATAGTTTTTTCTGTGTTTGGCCATGTATTCTATTTCATTTCTCGCAACCCAATATTCGGTTTACTCAAATTTCGTCAGTCAAGCTTTTGCACAGCCCGCAATGACTTGCTCAAGCAAAGACAAGCCTGTACAGCCCCAAGACTAGATGAAGGAAAGAAATCTGGCGTTGTCATTACCAAGCTCAATCACTCGCAGAAACGGCTAAAAGCATCGCAGCTGCCTCTATTGGCGTTTTGAAGCTTGGGTCGAGCCCAATCAGGGCGACTTCTCCCGGTTCCCGTTCGCTTTGGCAACCCTCGTGCTGGACGCCTACACATCATGATATCCTTGTTTCTGCCGTGTCATTGATGTGTATGTAACGAACGCCATCTGACCCACTCTTCACTGTCCCGATGTCTTCTATAAACTTGAGATTTTTCTTCCCCTTTCCAATCAGAACATGAATTACTGCAAAACGCAACACTAAACATCAAAATTGCGGTTTCGGCGATACTACACCCTACCTACGATACAGAAATCGGAGGCTTGGAAGGACCGGCTGCCAGCAACTACGCATAAACGATGACCCATCACATAAGTCTCCACAACAACATGACGAAACGTGCGCTCAACACTGGATCTCGCCTGATTGTCATCTTTGTTTGTGTTTTTGGGGCATCAGCGCTAATCGTCTTTATACTCGGCCTAATGTGGAGGTGGCGACTGAGAAAGAAGGAAACATCGAAGAGACATGGAATGGTCGAAGAGATAGAGCTGAAAGGTCGCAAGCCCTGATTTTGGGCAGTGTATCAGGAAGAACGTTTCAGGCCAAGTAACGACAAGCTTTGACAATCGTTCCCGAAGCCAACCTAGAGTGAACACAACAGTGACTCTCAAGGCTGAGCGAGAGGCCGACTTGAGGGGAATATCTTTGGACAGCGGTCTGATTGGCTCGAAAGCGGTTGATCGGTGTGACGGTGCTCGCAACTTGATCTCTCATGTAGCCGAGACGGGACGCCTACTCGTGTTGGCAATGCACAATGTCAGATGCACGCGTTGAACTATATATTGTGGTCTTGCTCCTATTCATGTTGCGCTTCTGCTCAATAGTAAGACTGTTCTGTAGCTCTTCCTGCCTTTTCCTGCCTCACCTACCCGCGCACTATTCTCAGGGTGTCCATAGCTTCCATACTCTTAGGACTTCTGACTCCGGCATATGCGCTTCAATATAGCTTGTACAAAGATGCCCACCGCACGAATTACATGACCGGAATCTGGGGCGCTAGCCTGCAGCTTGACGGATCATGCATCACCGCAACAAGAGCTGAGACTCTATTGGGGTTTACGGTTTCCGGCAGCGGGCAGTAGGCATTGTGTCAAGATAATTCTCTCTGCACCCGTCTGACATACACGACTTTAATATCCGCCAGTCACTCTGTACTCCAACCCCACGAACTCCAGTGTAGCCTTTACTACCAAAGGTTGCAACGGTCTTCCTGTCACCTCTTTCAAAGACGGAAGGTGCTACTTGTAGTTTGACTACAGCCACCATACGGTTAAAGGCTGCGATACGGTTACCTTGAAGATGTGGGTGAGCCTCTAAGCTGAAGCTCCCGGTAAAACATAACATACATTTGTTGCAGGCAGTATTCTAGGAAGCCTGACAGGCTTAGTCTTGATAGCCGGTGCGTTGTGGTGGGTGCGAGCACGGAAGAAGAAGACGTTGCAGAGACATGACAAAGTCGAGGTATTAGAATTGGAAAACCAGGTGACCTGAATCTTGCTGTACGCTACGTGGGCACTTCCACTGCGAGAGCGCATTCAGTAATCCTCGTAGTCTACCTCGTTCCTCGCACGCTGTCTGTTGAACACCTCTTTCATACTTTCAGTGAAGTCCGAAGTCACCTGATCCACCCTGTTCAAATGCTTGACCGTCAACTTGCTCTTTTCGCTTTTGGCGAGAGCTCTTGCGTACGTGACGATGTTCCTGATTTGCCTTCCGTTGGCTTTGTTGGCCTTCGCAACAAGAGGCGAATACTCCAGAGCTTCGAGAAGTGCATCTTTGTCCTCGAACTCGTCGGCTGGTAGGTAGCTGAGCTTGTTGCGGTAGATACGGATCTTTTGCTCCGTGGTCAGATCTTTGTATCGTATCGCAAGCTGTATGCGAGATTGAAGAGCAGCGTCTATGGTCCGAGCTCGGTTAGTTGTAAGGATGATTATACCTGTTAGCGTGTGAGCAATATACGAAGCCTCTTGTTTGACGACCAATATACCTTTGTAATACTCGAGGCATCGCAACAATACTGAAACAAGAGCATTCCGCTGCAAATCTCCCTTCGTCCTCTCTTCAACAAATACATCGGCTTCGTCCATAAGAAGCACGGCTTCCCATCGAGCGGCATCCGCAAAGACTGGTGTGAGAGACTTCTCGGCCTCCTGGGCGGTGACACCGATCTCTGCAACAGACACTGTCAGCAAAGGTCGTCCTGTCGTGAGAGCAATCGTTTCTGCTGTCAGGGTCTTCCCTACGCCTGGCGGACCATGCAGCAAGATCACGAGGCCTTGGCCCTTTCCCTCTATGATATCGATGCTGTTCGTTTTGATATTTTCCTCTGCCCCGGTATTGCCGCTTTTGTTTGTAGGTCGTAGCGCTGCTGTTACTTTATGCTGTTGCATAAACGCCCAAAGCAACTCTTTAGACTCCTTCTCGAGCTCTAGGTCGGTCCAGAAAGGTCCCTCTTTTTTCTCGTCGTCTTTGGGTACAATTTTGGTAATGTTGTCGACGAGGAACTGGCCCCAGACCTTCTCCTTCAGCGCAAACCCCAATAATCTTGGCGGCAGAAGCTGTAGTCGCGTAGCACTTTCTGCAAATCGAGCTCCAGCCTCCGATGTCTCGAGCATCGGGTCTGATCTCCATTGTTGTATAGCAGAAGCTCTACACACCGGGCATAAACAACCAGCTTCCTGAGAAGGTATCTTTTTACCCAACGGGGGCATGTTGTTATGTTTCATGGTGTTCTGCTCAGATTGGAGGAAGGAGAAGTTGTCTATGATGACTTGACTCTGGCTGCCGGTGATCTCTATCGAGGTAACGTTGACCTCCAGGTCATCATTGTAAAGCGGTAGAGTGTCCGATTTGCCCATTAGCGCATCCGCGCCGCGGCCCTTTGTGGTCACCCTGTGCAGTACGGTCGGTGAGACGAGTGCCGTGCCTTCGTACTGGCACTGGAAGCTAGATGGGTCCTGGGTGCAAAGGTTGACATACTTACGGCCACGCTCTACTAGAGAACTCTTCAGTTGCTCACTACTGATTTGTGTGTGCTTGCCCTCGTAATACTGAGTTGGGAAGACGTCCAGGGATTCAATGGGTACGTCGTTTTGATACTCCTTGATGCGGAACACGTATGTGTAGGCGGCAAATTGCTGTCCGTCCCAGTCAAAGGCGGTACAGGTGATCCTGAACGTGTCCTTGTACCCCGGCCCTGAGGAAGTCAGGACCTCAAACATCTGCATCTGATTCATGTATGATCGTGCATATACCAGTGTCCTGTGGCCAAAGAGCGTCCATAAGAATTCGAACTTGATTCTTCTTTTGGTTTTGATGGTGTCTCGAGACCGAAAATACGATCTCAGGCTTTCTGACTTCCTGATCAGACCCATCAAATCCTGTAGGTCAATTCTGGCTTGTTTAACTAGGTCGCTGTCTGTGTCTTTTGGGTTGCATGCCTCCTCGTGCTCGTCCCAGTGCTCCACGAATGCGTAGAAGGGTGACAGCACTGTCACGGACTCGTCAGAATCGGTGACGATGTCGGTCCAACGCATAGTGCTTTCGAGCAATAGATCTTTCATCTCGCGTGAGTGTATCTCGACTTCTTCGAAGTCAACCTTATCGTTGTCTCGAAGCTGGCGGCGAAATGTTGCAGGGATCTTGACGTCGCTCGTACTTGACTCTAGTGCGCTCTCGATGTCTTCCCATTTTGATTGCTCTTCATTCCACTATCGTTTGTCAGAGCTACCGATATTCAAAAATGGGTGAGTGTGCGATGGCGGTTACCTTATTGACGACTGTCTTGATTCGAGTATTCTTCTTATCGTCATCGGCCGTTGATTCTCTTTCGGGTGTTGGTGTCTTCTGATCGGTGGTTTTCACGACAGGACCTTCCTTAGCACCTTCAATAGCATCTTCCAGATCGTCCTGTCCAACAGGCAACGGAGGAGGAGGTGGTGTGAAGTACGGATATCCACCAGGAGTAAAAGGGTTTACATTACGTTCAGGCTGGCGTCATCAGTCCAGATGTAGCAGTGGTTCGCTTGAAGCATTTGATACGCACCTGAGGGTTGCGTCCAACTGAGACGTGAGGGTAGCTAGAAGAGTACGGCACTGTCGCAGGCACCGAGAACCCGTTCCTCTCTGGCCAAGTTGGCCGCTCGAAATAAGGGCCTCGGTCGAAGTACGGTCCGCGATCAATGTAGGGTTGCCGGTCATAGTACAACGGGCCCGGAGATGTGTACCGTAATTGTTCCTCAAGCTGAGCGATCTGTGCCTGCGATCGCCGCAGTTGCTCACGCTACAGTAGTCAGTTGATTTGAGGCGACATAATGAGGAAATGGACTTACGAGGCGATCGTTCTCCTCATTTGTACGATCGCGAGAGCTTGCACGTCGCATGTTTTTGTACCTTAGTAGCCCGTGCCGTGTCAGCTACGAGACTACAATTTCAATGCTGTAAACAGGTGCGACTGGCAATATGAGGCTGGATGTAGCCATGGTGCCTATTGCCGGTACTTGTATTTTCCAGTAACGATGTTCCAGCTCCACTGTGGTTGCATTTGTGCTGACAGCGGCAGGGAGGCTGGCGTGGTTGGTGAGCGGCAATTCGGGGGCCATTCCTGCATTTGGTCATGCTGCAGGCGCAGCGGCACGATCGATGTCAGGTGTCATCCACTTAGGAGGGTCGGGTGGCCTTGCCATTCGGTGACTCGACCAATGAAATGTGGAGTGAGGGGCTTTGTAGCGAATGGCTGCATCCAGCCTTGCATTGCAGGGGTGGATCGGAAATGCGCAGCAACAGGCTGTGCAGGCGCAATTTTCGAGAACTTCGTAAGACGAACTGGATAAGTGCATCGATCCATCCACACTCAGGTGTAAAGGTCATTTGCAGATGCATTGTTCGTTTTTCTCTTTTCGTGGAGGCCTGCATCTTTTCACATTAGCATCGATCGCAAGATGGGCAAAGCGATGCGTAGCTGGTTTACTCGCGATGACAACTGGTCGAAGTAAGCGCTAGAAGATGATGATTCACCTACTGCGATATGGAAGCTGAACATGCGCAGACTGCTGTCGCCGCTGCACGAACTTAATCGAAATCGCGAAGAGTGGAGTTCGTCAGTACTGACTCTAGTGAAGCCTGACATTCAGGATAAGAAAGCCACGCAAGGACAACCAATGGACCATCCTACCCTTTCGTTGACTGATGTTGAGCAGAGGATATCGCAGCTGTCAATGGAGTGCGCATTAGCGCATAGTACTGCTCAGTCAAGTATGATTGCTGCAACCAATGCACTCATCGATCTGAAGACCGAACGACAGGCGAGTGGCACCCGTAAGGCCGGAGTAGCGACACAAAGGCTTCTCTCAAGCATAGGAGAGTTCCTGCAAGGCTTCTCTGATATTGCAGAAGTCGTGAAAGCTGCCGATCAGCAATTTGGTGGCCTAGCATACGGCACGGTGTCGGTGCTCGCCACTGTCGCCGTGAGAAAAGTCGAACAAGAAGACCTCATCGAGGAAGTATTAGAAGAGCTTACGCACGCGTTCCCCCGGATGAACGTCCTCGAACACATTGAGCCGAGGAATAGTCTCCGCGCTTTAATTGTTGGAGCCTTCGAAATGACAGTCTTGTTCTGCCGTCGAGCGAGCGAGTACTGTACCGCGAGCTCTTTACGAAGAGTGAAAGAAGCCTCCTTGAGGAAGGAGAAGATGCTGAAGACCGTCTCGCGTTTGCGTATCAAGCTATCTGAGATCCATAGGGAATGCGAAGTCATCATGGTACAAGATATGAAAGCAATCCGGAAGACTTTGGATGCGATGACGATCAAACTCAGCAATGCCGCGGAGGAAATTAGCGAGACCAAGATTCGTTTGCAAGAGGTCCAGGCGCGGAGTCGTGAAGTCCACGCGACTGGCGAAGACACGAATAACCGAGTTCGGGAAGGCCAAGTCTGGATGGAGCGGCAAGAGCGATCAAAAGCACAGAAAGCATATCTGGCCGAGCTAAGAAAAACCCTGGATCTGAAGGACATGACCAAGACCGCTGATGCCATATTCCGAGTGAGGATCCTCCTGCGACGGCTCTCAGAGAACCAAGAGCGAGACGGCAAATGCGCGGTACAGTCGTCGCCCAACACGCTAAAGATGAACACCACGTTTCTCCGATGGTGTGAGCGTTCGCAGTCGTCGATGCTGGTGCTAGGAGGCTATAATTTCATTAGGGAGACCGACTCGGAGCCTGAAGATGAAGAGGAGATGACCTGGCTGTCATGTGCCAGCGCGTGGTTTGCAGAAGAAGCCCTCCGAAAGCCCAGCGTCACTTTGAGCTACTTCGGACAATTGACCTACACGGTCAGAAGGCAACAGCGGCAAAGCTTTTGGTATGTCATCAAAACGTTCGTCTACCAGCTTGCGCAAACGTTGCCAGAGAATTCGATGGAGGAATTTGAGAAGGCCATCTCAGAAATCGACTCCCAAGCCTTGGACGGCGCAGACAACGTGGGAGCAATCGAACATATGACTGGCATTCTCATCGCGGCTCTAGCGGTTTTTCCAGGAAGCACCACCATTTCAGTGGTGCTCGACCGTCTTGATCAATGTCTCTGGGACACCTTCGCGGCGAAAGGCGTCGACGGTCTTGGTCATGCTGTTCGGTTCCTTTTGCAGCTTGCTCGCCACCCAAAGCTAAGCCACTTGAGCATCAAGATCCTGTTGGTTATGAACAATCGATCGGCTGTGAAAGTAGCGAGAACACAAAAGTGGGTTGACCAGTTTGAGTCGATAACAAACTGGTGTCAGGAAGCTGAAGAGTGATGAAGATCCGGACTTGCGGATGGCAGAAGGAGAACATGACGCAACGCGACCGACGAAATGACGCACAGATCACGTGGTTCTTTTTTAGAGACATCTGTGGACCCTATACAATCTTCTGTGGAGTTGTCTACACATAAGCAAGATATAAAGCAGCTATTCTCCACGACAAATATATGCAGTGACGGTAAATCAGATCCACGCCTCCGGAGACGTCAACTTTGCGATGTTGCTAATAGGTCACTGTTGCCTTGCATCCCACAACTGCGCCATCGCACACGCGGGCGTCCTCATCCGCCATGCACATACTTAATACCTGCCTACCATGGACGTCCATTACTGATGCCTAATGACCCAAGTCAAGCCTTTCTGTGAACGCGCGGCTGTAGCAGGCGCTTGCATTGAGTACGAGCCGCTCTATGACGATAACCTACTGGTCGATGACCACAGAGAACCTCGTATACCATTTGCGGTAAACATACGAGCACCATTTCGTATGTAATCAGCTTGGAGCTACGACAGCATGCATGGATTCTCGTCGCTGCCTATCGAACTGCAGCGCTACATACTCTCTTCCAGATCCGTCAACGATCCCTGGAACGCCATGGAGCCTCGGGGCTCTTCTGGTCGATCTCAGAGGATTATTACTGCATTGGCGGAGAATGGGTCAGGCGCGGAGCACATATTCGAAATACTTGGGACGACCCTACCTTTCTGTCTAATACGGAATGCATCAACATTCGACTGTCGAAGAACGGATTAGACGATTGGAACAACACTTTTACTTCTGAACATTCCATTGCGCGCTTCTGAGACGTTTTGCAGGAGACATGCCCTCGAGTTACCCATGTGCTCGTAAGCTACTCATCGCGACCGCGCGACGCCTGGGACTCACAGGCGCTGTTCCTGGGAGACCTTCGATTGTGCCCTGTCAACATAGACGCTTCGTTGTCCCTTACCCAGAGATCAGACCACGTGTATCTACAGGGCATGATAGGTGCGATGGAAGACGAATTGAGATACTATGCGGACGAAATTGGGATCGGGCCTTTACTTGAAAGAAGAGGGGAGGAGGGCAAACGTGCAGAACGATCCCCTGTATGCTGTGTCGCAACCAGTGGAGGAGAGTAGGATCTATTTGCACTATTTGGAATACATTGACGGTTTCAAAGATAAGAATCGCAGGTTTAATAGGTAATCCACTTGTGAAAAGCACACGAAATCGAAAGGCTGATGGCAAGAATCGCGGATGTTGGAGTGAAAACATGGGATGTGGGACGAGATGAGCTTGGCTGAAATGCACGCACAGCCAGTCCAACACGCCAAACAGAGCGAAAGCTTGCCGGACATTATCCATGAATCGACGAAAAGAAAGTAAAGAGAGACAAAGAGAGCGGCACTGCAGGCTCGACAGTATTGGTGCTACGTGTCGATTGAGCAATGTACTTCTACATCATGAGATTAGGCTGTCAATTTCGAAACCCCGTACTGTGCGCAGACGGTGGAAAGGCGGGGACGGGGACCGCAACGGTTTTGTATTGCCCGCAGCCTTTTCTCTGTCAGGCCTTGAACTTGCAACAATGAAACAAACACTCTAATAACGACACTGTCTCCGGCACCTCGAACCTCCATTGAATAATGACTGTCGCTCATGCCCATGCATCCATCAGGCACTGTCCAACAGACAATGCTCAGGAGGAAGGATTGTAGACTCATTCCAGATTCCCGACTCGCCCCAGATTCGGCGAAGAGAAGAGTGCACTACTCTATCTTCTGAATCGTTAGGAGACTCGAACTCAGACGAGAACAACCGTGGCAGACGGGTCAAAGGAATGACTCAACAACAATCTCCGTCGCGAATATGCACCCAGACGTGCGAGAAGCGAGGGCACAAGAAAACCATTGACGTTGCACGCTCACTTGTCTTCCAAACTGGAGTCCGAATAATAGTTAGAGTCAAATACGCACGTCTCACTTGTAGTCCTCGTATCCTTGACCATGACGCACGGTAGTCAAAACCGATTGATCAATCGAGATTGATAGTGAGACTACTCCTCCTCACTCTCTTCACTACTATCCCCACCCGCAAGACCCTCCATCATCTCCATGTACAACGGATCATCCTCATCGACCTCGGCCGCTCCCGAGCCCCCTGCTGCGCCCGACACTGACTTCCTCGTATCCTGCCTGGCCGGCGGCCCAATATCCATAGCATCCACATCCTCGTCCTCCTCCCCTTCCGCATCATCGCCGCCAAGGTCTCCGAAATCAATCTCCTCGGCCGCCGCACCGCGTCGCGGCGTGTTCTCGACGCTGTTCGCTGCGCTTGCTAGTGATATCGGACCGTTTGACGGACTGCGTGGGCCGCGCGACGCAGAGACATCCAAGTGTGAAGTGTGGCGGTGGGTTTGAGGGCGCGAGGGGCGTGCGTCTGGGATTTCGATCTCCAGATCCCCAGCATCGTCGTGGTCGTCGTTGTCGTTGTCGTCTTCCTCGCCCTCGGCGTCTTCGTCGTCGTCCTCGCGCTGGCCGGGGGAGGGCGAGCGCCGTGTGTGCGTGTGTTTTGGCGAGGGGACGTTCGAGTCAATCTCGCCCTCGGCATCGACGTCGCTCTCGTCGCTTTCTTGTACGAATTCTGCGGATTTGATCTTACTTCCTGAACTTGCTGATGTAGTAACGGCCTTCGAACTCGCCGGGGCAGGGCGTTCGGTCGCTCGTCGTTCGAGGTTGATTGATGGCGCAGCCGCGGCGGGTTTCTTGCTACCACCCTTGGCGGTTGGTTTACTCGCAAACACGCTCGCCGCTTTGCGTTTCTTCGCTGGTTCGACGGCACGGCGCGCAGGCAGCACGGGGGTGTTTGCGGTGTTGGATCCGGTGGCGGAGCGGTAATCGGGACTGCTTGCGTAGCCCTCGCCTTCCTTGTCTTTCTGCTTCTTCACGCCATTCAGAAAATGTCTGAAGTCATACGGATTACTCGCATCCGGTTCTGTGCCCTCATTTGCCTCGTCGCCATGTTCCTCACCAAAAAGGTCGACTTCGCCCTCCTCTTTGTCGTGCACGCTGTCTTTGTGTGATTTCTTGGGGTAGATCTTGCCGTAGTCTGAGGACACATCGGTCCCATTTTTGGAAGAGAGATTGAAGGTGTAGGTATTGTCAAGGCGCTCGAGGGTCGCTTTTTGGGTGGTCTGGTCGAAGACGAGGACGTACGACTTGCTAGGCGTTGTGCGGCTGCCGTTGAAGACAAACATGTCGTTGTCAGCGCCTTTCGAGTCGCGTAATGTCAAGTCGTAGTTGTTGCCTGATGTCGACTGGAGGGTAGTTTTCCGTGTCCCGGTCGCAAGGTTGGGCTTGTGGTTGTCTAAGAGGACCATCAGTGAGCTGCTTGCTTGTGCTGAGGCTGACATATGCGGAAAGTCGGACACAGGCAGGAGTTTGCATACACTTGACACTGCTAAAACTGCTCCCTGCCCTCTCCTCTCTCCGGATCTGGTCGCTGACGTCCAGTGTGTATGTCGCCTTGCGGTGCGGTTCGACCCGCCCGTCAACCAACGGAGACGCCATTCCCTCTTCCGATGTCGCTTTTCTTCCGTTCTTGCTGAATTCCTGTTCTTTTGAGAGGAGTGTGTATGGGAATCCAAGGTTTGGAGGGAGAAAGTCGAACTTCGAGGGTTAGGAAGATGCAGGGTCTGGAGGCTCTGGGCGTTCGCTGCACATGATGTGAAGCGTGGGCTGTCCGCGGCCTGGCTCTCACTCCCGCAATGTGGGGCCGCAGCACGTTGCTAACTTTAGCCGCAATCGTGATCATTGGTCAACGGTCTGCATAGTCAACGCAGATCTTGAGGCAACGAGAACAGCAATGTTTAGAGATAGATAAGACCAAGCGAGTCAAGTGTCGACTATCAGGGCTGACTGGGTAGTAACGTCACATGCATCAAGTCGAACGTTGTGAGGGTGACATATAGTCCATGCGCAGTCGAGTCTGGCGTGAGGTAGGTCAGCTTGAAATGACATTCACATTTGCATAGTTTGAGAGAAGCGTGTAGCGAAGACGATTGAGAATGGGCGCCACTTAAGAACAACCCGACCGCCAGCACAGGGCTTTCCCCCACGCTGCCCCTACATACATTGTCTATACATAGTCGCAGCGCGGATATCTTTCCCTCATAAGCGCACAGCGTTGGTCATGTTCCCAACTCTTCACAGACACCGGTTCCAGAACGTGGTATGAACGGTAAATGGTCTCATTTGCTTTTCCTTTCCTTTCCTGCCCTTCCGTACGCCGACATGCCGAGATGCTAGTTGTCAATGACAGGGTATGAGGGTATGGGTATGAAGAAGACAGCGTCTACCACTGGGTGGTGGTAGCGGGGGCAGCCTCGGCACCCCAGCCCTCGTTGCCGGTCTGCTGAGCAGGCTCGCCGGAAGCGGCAGCCCAGTCAGAGGCATCGGCGTCCCAAGAGGCGCCAGGGGCAGCAGCCTGAGAGGTGAAGGCACCGGCGGAGGCGCCAGAGACCTCCCACTCGGAGGTGAAGCCAGCCTCGACAGCGCCGGGGCCGACCTCGTCAGCGCCGGGAACCTTGGCCTCCTCAACACCAGCAGAGTCCTTGTTCTCCTCGGCCTCGGGGTCGCGGTAGAAGTACAAGTCGGTCATGACGTCCCACTCAGCCTCGCGGGAAGCGAGGGTGCCGCGAAGGCGGAGGACCTCACGGGCAAGCATCCACCAGACGAGACCGATGGCGTGGCGACCCTTGTTGTTGGTGGGGATGGCAACATCGACGTACTCGGTGGGAGAGTCACCGTCGCAGAGGGCCTAGGAGAGTCAGTACAGGCGCAATTGCTAGCATGTATAGTGTGGGCTTACAATGACGGGGATGTTGACGTAGGAAGCCTCCTTGATGGCCTGGGCATCGGTGCGAGGGTCGGTGACGATGATGAGGCGGGGCTCCTTGAACGAGCGGGTGATGTAGTTGGTGAAGTTACCGGGGGTGAAGCGACCGGCAATGGCGACGGCGCCGGTGTGGGCGGCGAACTTGAGGACGGCACGCTGACCGTAGGGACGGGCAGAGATAACGCAGACTGGGGTTTGTTAGCCAGACTGCCTAAACACGGTTTGCGCGCGAAATTTCGCTATCTCGAGATATCTCGAAGTTTATCTCGGCGCAAGTGTATACGCACTGTCGGCCGGGTTGTCAATGGCGGCGATGATGCGGGCAGCCAGGACAATCTTCTCCCAGGTCTTGCCAACGTTCAGGACGTTGACACCGTCGGCCCTGGTCTTCCACAGGTAAGGCTCCATGTGAACCTGGAGGTTCTTTGCGCCGAGGTGGCACTGGGCAGCGAGGAGCATCTCAATGTCCTGCTGGGTGGGGTTGAAGATGGCGGGGAGGTTGGAGGGGGCCATTTTGACGGTATTGGGCACGACGGCAGCTGGTTGTCGGTGTTGGAGGAGAGTGCTGTCGTGATAGTGATTGTTGGAGGGGAGCGAGAAATCGCGGGTTGTGGGTGCTAGTCGACATTAGGGAAGGCGCGACGAGCTAGCCGGTGTTTGGCAAGGCGTGTTCGGCGCGGATCAACCAAGTCCGACCAGATTTGCGATGCGTGGACATGCGTGAACATGCGCGGAGGTGTTCAGAGGACCATCGGATCACAGCATGCCGCCACGGATACCCATTTCGTCGTGCCTGCGGGCATCGGCCAGCGCACCGGCGTCATTCTCCCTCCCGCTGCGGCCGTTCTCGACGACAGGCCCGCTACAGAAGAAGCTCACCTCGCTGGAGCGCAAGCAGCGGTTCGAGCATGACCCCTACGTCGCTGCCCAGAAGGCCCGCAAGAAGGCGGCCAACCTGTCGCGCCGCGCAGAACTCGAGCAGTCGCGTGTAGAGAGCCTGGGCAACCCCGTCCGCGGTGTGTCGACCCCCTTCGTGCAGTCCTTCGACACCGGTCGACCAGCAGCGACCGCCGCAACGACCGTCCCCGCCGACGCCCAGCTCAACTACCGCTTCGACCCCGAGGCCATCGAGTCTCAGCTGGAGAAGAGCTCGCAATTGGCGGTGCCGCTCGCCGAGATCAAGACCACGGACGGTGGCCCGCAATTCAGGTGGAGCGGCGACATGAGGCACCACAAGACCTCCAACATTGTCTTGTCGGCTGAGGAGATTGAGGCGCAGACAAAGAAGGAACACGCCCGCGCCGCTGAGGCCATTGCCCGCATCACCGCTCTCGAGAACGGCTCCAGCAAGGACCGCATGCGCGTCAACGTCACCCGCTGCATTGAGACCTTCGGCCGCCACAACACCGACAAGGTCCTGCCGCCGCGCGCACCGCACCTCGACAACATCAACTCCAACACACCGCCTGCCGTCCGCCCTGCAACCAACGAGGCAGCTACAGGGAAGCGCATTGGGCCCGATACGGGCTCGTCAGAAGTGCAGATCGCCATCCTGACCGCCAAGATCAAGACCCTCGCCGACTTCCTGTCAACACGAGGAAAGGGCGACAAGCACAACAAGCGCAATCTGAGGTTGCTTGTGCACAGGCGGCAGAAGCTGTTGCAGTATCTGAGGAGAAGGGAGCGCGGTGGGCCGAGGTGGCAGCACTGCATTGAGACTCTGGGCCTGACAGAGGGAACATGGAAGGGCGAGATCTCCCTGTAAGATGTGGGTGTGTATATGTTTCGAGCATTGTAAATTAGCGGCACAAGGCGGGCATTCGGTGCATTGCGATTGTACAATACGATTTGTGGGCCAGACATTGTCATGGGAGTGTTACGGCTCCAACATGCCCGATTGCGTGCGTTTGCGACTTCCTCACCACACAGCACTAGCGTAATCAGGGCAGTTACGCGTCACCTCTCCTCTCACGTTCGTATAAACGCCATTAACCCTCACCCGGGCGGTCGCAGCCTCTCTGTCCTAACGTCTACAGGTCACGAGCAGGCATCTCTGACCCCAACACCAAAGCCGGAAGCTGCGACCAAGCTGAATACGAATATCCTGCAATGAAAACAACGCTGGTCGATACAACATTGTCGACAACAGCAGCTCACCTTCATTTAATGACAGCTAGTGTTTCTAGTCGAGCACAGTATAGAGGAATGCGTCCAGTTCGTAAAGAGCATGGAATAGAGGGAGTCCAAGCAAGATGTGATAGACACACAGAATAGAGAGCGAGATACAGACAGGCACTGCAATACTGCTCTGGAGTACTCGGGACGTCGCGAGCAATATCGCGTTCAAGTTCTCTGATCGGTCTGAGCTGGCAGCTTCGCTTAGCAACATCCCCCTTCACTCCACATCGCCAAGCACGCTTAACATCCTTTCGACTCCAAGTCCAGCCCTTGCAAAAGGTCAACATGTCAGCCAAGGCTTACATCCGCATCACGGATAAGCCGACCAACGAGACAATTGCTGTTCGCAAAGCCACTTCCCCCGGATCCCCACCACCGCTGTGGCGCTCGCACTAGACTAGTGCATTACTGACTGGTTGCTTGTCCTAACATGGTTCTCAACCTTCATCTCCACGTTTTCCTTGGCGCAGACGCCTTGAGGTCATCAGGAACCATTGTTTCACGCTCAGATGACCAGTCATAGCACAGGCGGATCGCACGCCGTCAAGCACGCTTGTCCGCACCTCCTCGACAAGGCTGGGCGTTGTGAAATGCCGATCACCATGTCTGGCGCTGTATTGTAACAACCTTCGACGAGCAGAAGCACAACTGGCGCGGGTAAGCGCCAAGGACCACTCATGTTCGAGCGGACACTGCCGGCCGTGAACCGCTCATCATTGATATTTTCTGGGACGCCGTCAACACTGTAGCCTTTATTTGACTTTAGCTTCGCCAACCGATGAACATCTGCCCATCAGCAGCAACGTTGGTTGGTCTAAACACATGCCTCACAACGACAAGGCCTACAGTGTCACGCAGCAAGACATGGAACCGAGTTCAAGCCATCGAAACTGCGAGCCTTGGCTGTGCTGTTCGTTGGTGAAAGAGCTCGATGTGGCGCTGTAGCAACGCGATCTTGTGCGGAGAACCAGGCGAAATCTTAGTTTCTGCAAGCAAATCTGGCTCTAACGCGGGAGTAGCTTCTTCTCGAAAGCTTGTTCCTGCAGCAAAGCAATATCGGTATGGAGATCCGGAGCCTTGGAAAGTTTGGCATGCCATGCAGACTGAATTGGGACCTTGTGAACTATGTTAGAATATGGTCTGGACGCTCGAGGAAAGAGGAGGGCGTTCATGGCTGAAAGAGGAGGAAGTGTATAAGTATCGTGGATGTCGGCAACTGAAAGCACTCACTCAACTAAGTGTACTCGTCAAAAGACACACCCTACCACACTCGCTCACTATCATCACTTGCTTCACAATGCGTTTCACCACTATCGCTGTCGCTCTTTCAGCTGCAACAATCGCCAGCGCACAACTCACATTCAACGTCACACAAGCTCTGAAGCCAGGTAACTTCGCGAAGTACCGCTGCCTGTAGGTGTGACATCAATCAAACCATGATTCACTCACTGACATGCATCAGCAACAACGACAAGCTCCTGGCTCTTATGCCCAAGGACACTGCCAGTTGTTTGAAGGAATGTCAAATCAAGGCCAACAAGGCCGATGGCTGCGCTGAAAACGACTTCGCATGCCACTGTGTGAACTACAACACATACTCCAACGTACGTTCTACCTCGCCATCGAAATCCACTTCGATCTCCGCACACTGCATCTCGACACCCCATCATTACCTCTTTCCCATCTCCAGCCACAAGTTCCTTCACACTCCTAACATTCTCACAGCTCATCGAGCCTTGCGCCTTTGCGCTCCCCGGTCCTAACAACAGCCCTCCATGCACGCAGCAGGTGCTCGTCGCCGCACGACCCGTCATCAGCGACATGTGCAATTTCTTCAACGCGACATTATACGCAGACTACGTTGGGTGTCCGAACAAACTGAGCAAAGGGAAGACGTATGGGACTATTGCCAAGGAGGAGATTATTGTCAGCCATTAGTGTAGATCCTGGGTAAAACCACGAGTGTTTGTTTCTGGAAGCATGTTTAATCGATGTTGGTGGGCGAATATTGCCTTGGTAGTAACTCAGTTCACGAGAGTACCTCGACTTTTTCGTCATCGTGCGTGCTATGGTGGGAACCCGCTTCAACTTCCAGATGCAACTCACAGATCCGACAAGTTTCTTGGTCTCTGATGGTTGGACCTTGTGATGACGATGCTAGGGTTTATCTACCTTCGAGTGTCCCCCCTAACTCATCCGTAGCTTGGCGGATTTTATCTGGTCATCACCCTTCGGTGTACACTTAGCACGTAGACTTGGGTAACCTTTTCTTCAAGAACACAGTCTTGTCAATTCGCACCACAACACAGTTCCCGTTGCACACTCCTGTTCAATTACCAAAGCATGTACAATGTGAAGCACTAAAAACCTAGGTCTTGAAGGTGACTGGTGAGGAACAAATAATTAGACAAGATCTATATGCTGTCATGCTAGAAAATGCGCAAATGCCACGAGAGAAACCATATCGGGGTATATGGACCAACCTCAACCATCAATCCATCAATCATATCTTACACATTCTACAACCACGCAAACAAAGCCATAACAACTACCAGCGCGGCTCCAGCACCCGTGAGCTCACGGCTCAATCCATCAGTCGCTGCACCAGTGCTGCTCGCGCTCGCCTTGGCCCCGCTCCCGCTTGCAGTTCCACTTGCCTTTGCAGTCCCGCTGCCACTCGCAGTCGCAGTAGCAGCCTGCGCATTGTACGTCTGTCCGAGCGTAGGCAGCGCAGAAGTGGGGTTTACTTCCCATACGCCGCTAGTCTGAGCCGGGCACTCGGGCGCCGAGTTGCTAGGGGTGTACGCGCTCTCCTTGACACCAGTTGGGCTGAGTGTCTTCCAAACACTACTAAGGTTCGCGAAGTCAGGGTCAACGGGTGTCGGTGTGCCGGAGCGAGAGTAGCCGTCTGGAGGTGCCGAGGGGCTCGCGGGGTCGACCTTAGTGCCGTAGGAGACGAGACCGTAGTTGTTGGCTTCCTCGATCCATTCGTAGATGATGCTGCCGGACCAAGTATCTGCCATCTCGCCGAAGAGAGCGGTCTGGTCCTGGAATGTGCGAGGACTGACGACGTTGCAGCCAGTTTCGGACATAAAGATGGGGATGTTGTAAGAGGTTGAATTAGCCTCGAGCATGTTGTAGCCGGACGTCTGGTAGGAGCTGTCACCGCACCAGGAGTACGCATTCAGCGAGAAGAAGTCGAGAGTCTCGGACGCATTGCTGCCACAGGCGAGGTAGTTCTGCAGCATGGGGCGGAGTGTAGCAATGTCAGCAGCGGAGTAGCCGATGGGGATCTTGCGATAGTTCTTTGCATCGCGGTAGGCCTTCAAGTCGCGTGCAGCGGCTTTGACGTATGGTGCTGCCACAGAACCGTTGCCTGTGGTAAGCACCTCGTTGCCCACGAAGAAGCCAGCCAGGTTGTCGTACTGCTGGAACTCGTCCATGACCGCAGCAAAAGCATCGCGCTGCGTCTCATTCCACTTCGGCTCGGTCTGCTCGATCTGCGTATTGAATGTGTCCAAGTCCAGCCAGACGTAGATGCCGGCATCGGCAAACGCGCTCATGCACTTTGTGTGGTCTTCCTTAGGCTCGACGTGGTAGACGCGGATTGAGTTCGTGCCGATCGTCTTCATGAGAGCAGCGTCGAGGCCGCATTGTGTCGCGTCGATGAGCGGGTCGTCTGGGACGAGCTGGTACGCAATACCTGGTACTGTTACTCACTGCTGCATGTCTTGACAGGACCCTGCATACCCTTAACATAGAATTGATCGCCGTCAGACGTGAAGAACTTGGAGCCCTTGGTAGAGATCGTAGCGATGGCGTTAACAGCCACAGCGCCAGCGAGGGCGCACGCCGCAATTGAGCGCAGCATGATCGGGTGTGATTTTGATTGGCGTCAGACGAAAGCCAGCGAATGCACGCGCGACGGTGGTTTCAACAAGGCAAAGCTCTGTGTAACAAACAAAGTGGCACGGCAACGGCTGCAACAACGGACAACGAGCGACAACAGCAGTCAGACACCAAACAATCAACAAGAAGAAGACCGACGGCGAAGAGGAAGAAGACAAAAGATCAAACACGCAGGCAAGGAAGCTTCATAGCCTACGGCAAGTCGCGACTACCGCCGCCTTACCTCCATCCTCCCTAGCCCCTTCTAATTTGTCGAATCAGACCAAATCGGCAAGAAAGGCCATGCGAAACAAGACACAAACCGGTTCATGATGGTGTTTGCGATAAAGAGGAGAGCCGTGCTCACGTCCAGGCGCGGGTGGTGCGGAGATTGATGCTGGTGATTGGCTGGAGTGCGGTTTTGCAGAAATAAGCTTGCTTGATGTGCCGTCAAGCACGCGACGGCGTCTTCTTAGCTGCAGCTTGAAAACTGGCGTCTCAACACGGACGCGCGTGGGTCGGGGGAAAAGTTGGGATGGGGATTTTCTGGATTTGACATATTCCTTTTATGCTCTCACCAAGTCATGAACGCTAAGATTGTACTCCTCCAGATCAGGGCAATTATTTTCGTGTTTGGAGTCTGGCAGGTTGCATCATCAGCATATCAGCCCATACGCTCCAACCCGTCCATTCCAAGACTGCACTATCCCAAAAGAAGAGTTTCGATCTGTCCCCCAATGCTGTGGTTGGACATACCACCACCAAGTCCGAAGTGATGGCGCCATTTGGACCAGATGCGATCTTGCAACTCGTGGGTATATTGGCGAGTATAAATGATAACCTCAACGCGACCTTGCCCTCCACCTTCCAGATACATGTCATCGACTGTGCTAAAAGAACCAATCCGCTCATATACAGTCGGCTCTTGTGAGTTTGGCGGTAGGAAACGTACGTGTGGGTCTTTCAGTGGCTTGAGCAACATGATCAGGCTGGGATTTTCGGAGAATGCTGCGCACAGTATACGATTATCCGAGTCTTGATCCTCGGGTATGCCATCCCAGTATGGCTCGAGAAAGAGATTGCCCAAGCCTGTGCAGTACAGCTGTGTTTCAGTCCCTTCGAGCGAATCGCTGAGTGCCATTCGTGTTAAGCTTAGAAAAAAAGTTAACGTCGTGACCCTCAGGTATTTCGACTCGATTGGCGGATCGACCCGCAGACGCTCAATCTCGTCTGCTTCCAAATCGCTCCATTTGATCCAACGATGATCTGTCCAGAACTGGATGGAGCCTTCGCCGCCTTGGTATACATTCTCTACGAAGTCTATGTGTGAAGTCCGTCCTAGAAGAGACCAGCTGGGGAAATCTGCTCTGCGGTCGCCCCTCTGAGTCGATTTCCAGAGAAGCTTCAGATAGCAATATGGTTGTTCAGGTCGTTCGTAGAGAATACACCATAAATGAGCGTACTTCGAACCAGGTTTGGTCAGGGTATGGAGCATTCCGGAGATAGCTTTCAACGCGTCGTCCTGGCGTCCGAGTTGCCGCTTACTATACGCCTCTATGAGTCTGATAGGCGCTTTGTCTTCATCAAGCTCTGTGGCAAATCCGGGGCCAAACACAACACTAGTAATGCCGAGTTGCCTCTGATGCTTGACGCGCAAATACTCGCAGATCAGTTCTGTGTTGCATGCGAAGATGACTTCTTTCTTAGTGAACAGCAGGCGTTTCTTCGACAGGTAGGTTTCCTGCAAGGTCTATCCTCGAGAAGCCCATTTGGATTGCAAAACGTCCTCGACACCGTCTCATTCGTGTCTGAGGTAGACCGGGCCAACTAAGGTCTCATTAAACGGCACCTCTCGATTGACGCCGACACCAGGTAGTCCGTGAGAGGGATCATCTCCAGCGGCAGCAATTATCGTCAATGCGGCATTACCATAGATTGCAGCCATCTGTGCAATCTGATGGCTGTTGTCCTGGTGACTCCCCTGCTGAATGCACTAGACTGTTAGCCTCATGCTTATACGGGATTGGGTGCATACATATCTGTCAATCCACAAGTAATCGAAGCCTAGTTCCTGAGTGACTTTGATGCTGTCCGTTATTGTCTGTGGTAGATTGCCCTCGAGCCCGTCGTCCAACTTGTATGATTTTCCTTCGGCAGAACTCCCCCACACGTATGACAGTGCGACGTAACGACACCCCTTGGATGCTTTCGAAATCCTTGGAGGTTTGGTGCGACAATTAACGACTTTGAACTCGACGGTAAGACCATCCGGGACAAGATTGTATTGATCATGCTCCTTGCAGTCCTCCACCCATGTTCGGATTTTTCGATAAGGCACGCTTCTCGGATCCGCCTTACGAAGCACTCGGCTGTTGGCAGAGTCAAGATACTCCACTTCTACCATACCTGATTGGGGATGCCTCTCAGAATAAAGGCGTAATCTAGCGGTCTGTCGACCATCGAGCTCATGTAGCCGGCCTATACTGACATACGGCTTAGACATGTCTTCAGAGGACCCTTTCTGTTCTTTGGATATGACTGTTGCAAAGAACTGGCAGATCTGACACGTTGATATACTCAGAAGATCTGGAGTTTCCGTGATCCTGAATTCTTCATTTTTCCACTTTTCGGGTTTCCGGGCGATTATCGAGCAGCGATCACATACTGTGACCTTCGGAAACGCGGTTTGTCGACTCTGAGGATACGGCGATTGATCAGGAGTTGATCACATGACTCTCTCGTGCAGTGTAGTCTGTTGTTGAACAGTAGGCTTTCGCTGATGAGGAAATGTGGTAATGTTCACGTATGCACAATTGGGACACAGAACACAGCATCGCCAAGTGTGGGGTCCTGCACATGTAATCTGGGTCCACCTCAGCGCTTACCTGACCACTTACGCGCATCCACCTACAAAGAGGTGGGTGAGACGTACATGAAGAATGCCGCGTTTTCCACTTGAAGTATGAGGAAATGCAGTTTTCTGGATCATCCTAGGCACGTGTGGAGAAGCCCGCTCGCGATACTACGATTGACGTAAGGAAGTAGTGACTCTACTTCTGTAAGAATTGGAAGTATTGGTGCTTTGCAAAAGTCTTTGGCCCCCCTGAGTTTGGTACAAATCATGAGGCTACGTGGGGTAGTCTGTCAAGAGTAAGGGTCCGGAGGCAGCAGAAGGGCTATACATGTGGGCTTCTCGCGTGCTAGACCATAACCCAGAGTATAACTACCACTTAGGACCTCTTAGAGCTACGTTATAGATCTAAGTCCTGTTTCTCTGTTGTGATATCCCGTCTACTTACATCTTCAGCTTGTTGCTCCAGTTTTGCTACCATACTCAGGGGGGTCAAAGACTTTTGCAACTCACAATACTGCTGGAGAAAACCGCGCAATAAAGTGTTGCTCGAACATGCTGAAGCCAGGCTAACCTTGATCAGGGCACCCATCGAGCAATGGCAGATGTTGCAAAGGTCAACAATCTGCTGCGTCTGCAGTGTGTTTCTAGGGTGACTTCTTTACCGTAGCGCTAGGTTTTCCCAATTTCGCATAGTAGGCGACCTTTGGGTGCAGATTTGAAGTGAACACCTAAACCTTATCGCGATCTAGATTGCGGATGGAAGCATGGCTGCCCAAACACTGGATCTGTCACTTCCTCGGTACAGGTTATGGAGGGTTGGGCAGCTGTATACAGTACGGAGACCTGGAGTATGCGACGTCTTTAGGACTTGCTGCTGTTATGGTAACGACGGGACAAT
Organism: Nothophoma quercina; assembly: GCA_021642125.1. Taxonomy (NCBI): domain Eukaryota; kingdom Fungi; phylum Ascomycota; class Dothideomycetes; order Pleosporales; family Didymellaceae; genus Nothophoma; species Nothophoma quercina. Next base: position 22,248 of record JAKIXB010000048.1, on the reverse strand, counting down.
AGGTTTGTCGTCTCTTGAGAAACCTGATGTGAGCGCAGACTTCGCGCGTTGTGCTTTGCATGTGGACGTTGTCCTGGGAAAGAAATCAGCAAGGTGTTAAATGGCGAAGCACATGAGAAAAAAACTACTACCTCAGCTGCTCTACTCGCGGACGGCAGGGTTGGAGATCTGTCCAGAGCTTTTTCGACGATTTTGATGGTGTAGTTGCTGGTGCTCTGGCTTTTCTGTTTAACAACCTCACATCCTGGAGCTGCTATTTCCCGTCTCTTACAGGTACCGCGGGTGTGGCGACATTTTTACCTCTGAACATGTGGCCAGTCATTCACCAACACATACTCAATCACTGTGATAAGCTGAATGGCGTAGCTGACGATATCCTGGAGTCACCGGACATTTGCATGTACCATCCCAGTGGGCTTATATGTCTTCCAGGCCACAACTCATAATGCCTTGTAACTACCTAGGCAGAGGACCTTTACATTATCTACTCTCTGCTGTATGCGACCAATAGTAGTCTGGTATACCCTCGCCTCCAACTGCGCCCTGAAGCCACGGCGGCACATTTCACGTAATCCAGCGGGCAGCGTCTTGGCGCAGCAGACTGGTTCTTATGTGTCATTTTCGACAACTCGAGTTGGGATCCCGTTAATCTTAAACTAATAGACTACATGTCTCCGCAGAGCTGAACCTGTCTAACATCGAGACCTGGGACGGCGATCTTTTTGTGTTTAGCGACCGAGGCGGAAAGGTACCGTGCTCAAATCTCATGCCTACGAGGGCTCCTTTGGTAAGAAAGATACCTTCCTTCCGAAGGTCTTTCATCATCTCATCATCGTTAGCGTTGTCCTGGAAGAACCACTCCTTAATCTTTGCCTTAATGTTAGGTATCCTCTACCTTTGTACGGAGGTGCCTGCCGACACCCCAATCTTTAAACCAGGTTTTAATGCCTTGTACGCTGATTTGCAGCTGCTGTTCAACTTCAAGCCAGGTCTTCAGATCCTCAAACGTTGCACCCTTCTGAAAGAGATCAATAAGGCTCTCCTTGTACGGCTCAAGGTTCTTAGCGGGGCGTCCAGCTCCCATCTAAATATATTAGAAATGTAGACTTATATATATCCTGCATACCTTTTTAAGTAGTATTAGGCTTCTGTACGGGTATTATATAGGGTCTGTTACTATAGGTGGCAATCTGAGTTTTGAAGTTCTTACAGTAGTGCGGGGTTTGAAAAAATAATATTTGCACGAAAGTCGTTACCAGTCCCCAGTAGTACTGCACTACCACGGTCTTGTGGATGGTATCATCTCTAGCGAGAACTCTTCACGATACTATGAGCATGTGTCACAGAACATGGCCTTGAGCTCAGACGCTCTTGGCGGGTTCTATTGGTACTTCTGTATCTCAGGGGTGGCGCACTGCGGCGGCCGGCCAGGAGCGAGCTTGAATGCTGGTGAGAAAATTCGGACAGCAATCGTCGGGTAGGTTGAGGAAGGCATTGCGCCGGATATACTCACTGGAACGGCGTGCAAGAACGGTGGTAAGAGCGCTGGAGTTGACTTCAAGAGGAGGCATTTCCGTTGACCTTATCGAAATCTGTACATTGGAGCTGGTGACTACGAGATTCCTGATAGCTGGGAGTGTGTTGCGAGTGAGTATAGGCGGTAGTAGGTCCTTGGAAGGTTGTCTATACAGTAGGCATAGAACAAAGATTGAGATCTTTGTCGCAGTATCCACACTATGTAGCGTATCCTCGAGATAGGTATTAAGCCTTCGCCGTTCCTAAGTCGCTGTTGGCATGAAGTACGCATGCCGTCGCGATCCTCGTCTTCTCTTTCCAAGCTTGTTCGGGAAGCATTGGGGAGGCCAAGTGCAAGGGTGCCGTCAAAAACAGGCTACTACATTCACATGTCACGTTGGACTGCGGGCATGAAGTCTCAATTATTTTCGTCGAGACCGACAGATGGCTTGACCCGGTGGAGTGGTTGAGTGTGGACGACGAGGCAACGCAAGACCCTGGAAAGGCGTGAAATGTTAGCGCACGTCTATGCGTCATTGTTGGAAAGGACAGTCGTGATTTCGACTTCAACTTCACCTCTTCCGTCTCATATGCGTATGTTCTTGAACAAATCGTCCAGTGTTGTCTCCAAAATCAAAGTAACTGCAATCAGTGCGGCGTACACGCGGCCTTACTGAGGCGCGAAAAACTGTGAGTGCAACGCTACGACTCTCGTGAGATACCCAGCCGTTCGTGCCGCTATCGCTCAAGCTTCACCTCTTCAGGCTGCTACTACAGTCCGCGGTACGTTCCACCGGAACTCTCGTGTGTGACTGAGGCAGCATGAGCGTCGCCGTGTGGTGCCGCAGCATCGGCTGACGCCGCGATTCCTCCGCAATTTGCTTCCATTCGACCAGAACAATAACGGTTGCCGGTTCAGCCTTCAGTAAATTGCTTTCCTCGGCTGCCACTCACTGGAAAGTCTCAGGCTGCTGCAGTATCTGGAAGACGGGAGTATCGTTGATGAAGAGCTCCACTCTGCTCCGTAACAGTAAAGTGCACACGGGACGTGAGATGGCGCAATGCAGTCGGATGCATGGCCACAGTCGGGTCCTGAGAGCATCAATCGTTCGGTCGCTCGCCAGCAGAATCAGCTTCCGAGTTTGTGCAGCGGCGCGGGCATGCCTTGAAAAATTTGGCATTCTCAATAATTTCGACTAACATCAACACGCATTGGTGGGAATATAGTAGCCCAACGTTGTTCAACCATACGAGTTCATATCACGTCTTAAGCCGCAGTCTTTGAGGCAGTAAGGCTCGGCTGAAAACCAAGGTCGCTGACAGCCTCTCCTGAGTGCATCGCCCCGCTGCACGACACAAGGCAACTCTGATTGGCGATGGTAACGAAAACCCATCTCCACCGCGCGCCTGCTCGCACCAACACATACACGCGCAATGTCTTATCGTCTTTGCGACGTGGACGACCCTGGCTCCAATCTCACATGGCTGGCCGTTTTCGGGGCCAACAGCCACTGTACGGGGTAAAGAGCCATCCCACGCCGCGCGCCATGCCTGCGAGCCTGAAGCCAGGGCCCCGGTGATTGGTTGCTAGCCGGTGCAAGCGAACAGCCATGTATTCGTGCCATGCCGCTTGCCATAAGCAGAACCGTCCCGAAGGGCAGATGGGTAACTGTACAACGATTAAAAGGCCGACGAATCTGGCCCCGCTGACGCCTAAAGTCGCTGTCTTACCTACTCAGGTCTAACAAGTAACGTCGCGTGCCATCTCAACCCTCACACCTCCTCTCGCCCTCCCAGAAATGAACAGCAGCGTACGACACTTGCCAGATTCCTTGCGACCAGGGTCCTTTACCGAAGATTTCACCTTCACGGCATTGACACTTGGACCTCGGCACTATTTTCGACCAACACCATGAGCGCAAGGACGCTAACGAACGTGGTCAATGACCAAACGGTAGCGCTCAATGCCATGATATATGGCTATGCAGGCCATTCACTCGTCACACCCCACGCTGCGCTCCAACAGATCTGGTGGACAGACGAGAGGATAAACGAGAAGGTCACACAGGAGTTTGTGACCTCGCGGCTGCAGCCCAAAGAAAGGGAACGACTGACACAGCCCGTGGGCTTCGGCGACCTCTCAGACGATACATACATCGAATGGATCTTAGAGAAAGCGCGACGGTTATTCCTCGTGCTGGCCGAGATTGGCGAAGCAGATGGCATATTTGCCGTGGTCGATCGATCGTGGGACGACGATGACTTGCCGTTGGAAATGGACGACATTGAGCAACTGGCGCTTTCGAACAGACGTGATGGCCATGCTAATGCCCGCTTCTACTCCACACAGTTCACATTTCTTCTCAGAGAGCTACAGCATGGCGTACACGTAGACTATGCGCCGAATGAAGAGGTGCCTTTGGAGTACGTCATGGGCCTACCACCTGCGGCCAGCTTGCAGAACTGGTCGCGTGTGCACCTGCCTAAAAGACCAAAGGAGGTGTATGTTCGGAGAAAATTCGCTTTGGGAAACGTCGAGTCGCCAGCATCGTTCGAATCTACCTTCATCATGGACGTAGAGAGCGCCCGAATGGTGGAACACGAACACATTGCTCCTGTCTGGGCCTCGTACACGTCGAAAGGGAACGGATACGTTGTGACAAATTTTGTGGGACAACATACACTCCGAACGTTCATCGACCATCGGGATCCACCGCAGTACAAGAAGCTGCCCAAACCTGAGCGAAGATGGCTTGCCTTGAATTGGATGCATTGTCTGACAGATGCCATTGCGACGCTGCACCAGAACGGTTTCTGCCATTCTGCGATACGACCCTCAAACATCATCATTGACGATAGCAATGCGATCGCTTTTAGTGACGTCGGCAGTCTTGAAACCTTTCAGAGAGATAAGAGACCTGATGCTATGGACGCGTACATCTACAGCGCGCCAGAGACACAGATAAGCCCTGGTACATCTGATCTAAATGCTCCCGCGCCGTCTCCTGTCGTGGCGAGTACGCGCTCTTCCGTTACGAGCAAGAGCTCGTCTGGATCTTCCAACAGCAATGGGTCGCTGGGAAGGAAGCTGTCAAAAGCACCTACCAATGATTTCAGTGGGTTCAACTTCGGCTTTCGACGAACAAAGCCGGTCCCGAAACCGCGATCGAGGGTACATGAGACCGAAAAAGCTGACATCTTCTCACTTGGCTGCGTTTTGCTAGATATCATCAGCTTCATGTTAAAGAAGAAGCCCCACGAGTTTGTCAAACACCGTTCTTCGAAGCAGAGAACCAACACCGGCGGCAAGAGCAGTCGCACAGACTCATCCTTCCATGCAAACCTAGGCAAGGTCGAGAGCTGGATGGCCGTCCTGGAGAAAGCTTCGTGTGAACATGACGAGGATGCATTCCGAGCCGTACCCCACATTTTGACGCTGGTACGCGATATGTTGAATACGACACCGAACGCTCGACCGAATGCTCGGAGTGTTCGCGACAAGCTCCTTGAGATCATGACTACACATACCACCATCCCAGACGTACATTGTGCGGCGCACAAGCACGACTTTGGGCATGCAGGCTCGTCTACTTCCGGTTCGGATCGAGCGTCCAGTGTCGCATCATTGCGGACAATGTCAACAATAAGCTCCAGCTCGGACGCAGACACCATTCGACTTTCGATGTCCTCCATGACCCGTGTCAACTCCATCGTCAACTCTTACTCCGACCGCATGACTCTCGCTGAGATTTCAGAGGACGATAGTGCGTCAATACGCACAGTTGAACCTCTACCCACAATGTACAACCCAACGCCTCGACTTCCTCCACTGGTCAGCCCGCCAGCCTCGCCTACAGCCACAAGGACTCCGACTTCTCCTCGACCCGCGGAGCGACCGTCAAGTCCGTCAAGACCAACTTCTTCGACTCAGAAGAAGTCCTGGAAAGGGCCCTTCTTCCGTATGCCATGAGCTTCCGCAGTCGCTACACCTGGGGGTCGCAAGTATTGTCCGATACGGTAGACTATCCGCGTCCACTAGCTAACTGTGGCATCCCTGGATGACAATCGAGGGATGAGGGGTCAGGCCGCCGACGTTGCAGAGGAACATTGACGAAGTCGCCAATGTCACATCGCATCCAAACCATGCTCGACGGGAAGCTGCAGGCCCACGCTGTCAAGACAAACAACAGGCTTGGCGCAATTGTGTCGATAAAGACACAAAGATGTGTGCGGGGTTGGCAGACTGGTGGAACAAAATACAGAGGGGACGTTGGGTTAAATAGTCTACAGATACGCTCAAGATACGTGTAATAGCCACGAGCTTGGCGCAGTACAAGCCTGCTATAAGAGACAATACATGGCGATAATAAAACACTCTCATGTTGTCCTTCCCTTTACAGAAAGCTCATTGCCGAATCCGGCAGGTGTCATTTCGAAACCTTGTTACTGACAGCATGTGACTATCAACATCAATCTGCGGGGGAACTCTGGGGTAAACTTCTCCGAAGCAGAGATCAAGTAAGCACTTGTCACTCCATGAACACGGCTTGCTTGTTGTTGGGTGCTTACTGTTCCTCTCCCTGTGTGCAGGCGCGCCGTCATGCCATCACGCTTCAACGCCAGCGCATCCGTCACACAGCCCAACATCGTAAGTACCACGCCAGAAACAGCACCCAGTTCTGCGTCATGCCACGACTTACCGCCAATGCACGGCAATGTATCTGCCCTCCTCACATGAGGCACGAGAGTTGAAAGCCTTTGAGGACGTTTGGGGCATTTCGAGCCGGCGTGCGGGGAGACCCAAAGCGCGGCAGAAACCTCCGCCAACACACCTGATCAGCGTCTTGGCCGCAGCTCATTCGGCGCCCTCATCTGACTCCGTGCCCTTCCGTATGCACCTCCAACGTCGTTGCACCACGATCCCAACCTCCTCAAGCCTCGCACTTCCCTCAGGCTTGCAGTCTGCGCCTGATCATGGCTCCTGCGAATGCTGCTTGTATCGCGATCGGCTGCGAGTATCTCGCGCGCGAGGCGTCAGCCGGTATTGACATCTGAGTACGGAAGTGCATCGTTGCAGGCCGCCCGAAAAGTGTCAGGGCTGTTGTGATCGACAAAGGCGTGCAGCCACCCCTCTTGATCCCGCCGCTAGCCCCCAGGCCAAGAAGACGGTATGCAACCACTACAGGTACCCGAGGCTTGATGTTGTCATAATCATGCAGGAAGCACGCAGGTCAGGTTCCTTAAATACATGGGAGAGGGCTCCTCGACCCAACTTCGAAGGCGGCAGAGCTTTTTGAGCCAGAAAATCAATCGTGAGCATCATCTCACGATGCGCCTTCTCGAAGCCATTTCAAGCTTATTAGTTTCAGCCTCAGTAACTTCAAGTACTATTCTACCGCGTTATGCCAATGATATTGGGTACAAGCTGCAGACAGGACCCCTCGATACACCCTGGACCGCAGAAGTCGGCACAAACCCATGGCCTGAGCACCCCCGACCAAGGGTTCAGCGCTCGCAATGGAAGAATCTGAATGGTGTGTGGCGATGGAGGAATGTGACAGCAGATCAGGTCAACTCGCCGCCTACTGGGCAGGCCCTTGAACGCTCTGTTCTGGTTCCGTCATGCCTCGAGAGCGCGTTGTCTGGTATGTCCTGCATCTTGCCGCTCTCTGTACCCCCCAAATCTGATCATTGCCAGGCATCATGGAAAAGGATCATCTCTACAGCTGGTTCCAGACATCATTCGACGTTCCATCAGACTGGCCTACGAGCGATCGCGTGTTGATCAACTTCGGTGCCGTGGACTATGAAGCTACAGTCTTCGTGAACGGCAAGCAGGTTGGTTTCCATAGAGGTGGTTATTTTGAGTTTACTTTCGACGTGACTGACTACCTCTCTACCAACGGCACGAATGAATTGTAAGTGGATGACCCAGCTCCGTTCTTACACACACTGACACAAGATTGCCCAGATTGGTGCATGTCTTTGACCCTACAGATACAGAGAGATATCAGATCCCCATTGGCAAGCAGACCCTGACTCGTGAGGGCATGATCTGGTACACGCCCTGTACCGGAATTTGGCAGACAGTGTGGCTAGAGTCGACGCCTGCAGAGTATATCACGAAGTTAGATTTGGCTGCTGGTGCTGATGGTAACGGTATGTATATGTTAAGACTGCTTGATGACCGACTGCTGACATCCTCTAGTCAATGTCACTGTGCACAGTAGCACAAACGGCTCTACTGAATACCAAATCATAATTCATGAACTAGGCTCAGATGCAGCAAAGACTACCGCAACCGGGAACAGCGGTAGCCCTTTCATCTTTAAAGTCGATTCGCCAAATCTCTGGACTCCTAATACGCCGACCTTGTACAACATCACAGTCCGGCTCGGCAGCGACTCTGTGTCCAGCTATACTGGATTCCGCACTATTTCCAGAGCCGAAGTTGATGGCATTCAGCGTCCTCTTCTCAACGGAAACTTTGAGTTCTTCTGGAGTCCTCTTGATCAAGGTTTCTGGCCTGATGGCATCTACACGCCGCCTACTGTCGAAGCCATGCGCTCCGATCTTCTGGCGCTCAAAGAAGTAGGCTTCAACGCGGTCCGCAAGCATATCAAGGTGGAACCAGCCCTATACTACAAAGCCGCCGATGAGCTCGGCTTCCTGATCATCCAAGACATGCCTTCCTTGCGCCCAGATCTGCCAGATCTGAACAACACGTGTGAAATTATTAGACTGGAAGGTCCAGACGCGCAGGAGGAGTTCAACAGGCAGTTGGTCCTGCTCGTCGAGCAACTCAAATCTTACCCAAGTATCTTCGCCTGGACAATCTACAACGAAGAATGGGGCCAGTCGACCGATCCACCCTTCCCCGAGTTTCCACTCACAGACCTTGTGCGCAGTCTTGACCCTACGCGCCTCGTCAACGCTGTGAGCGGTTGGACAGACCACACAGCAGGAGACTTCGATGACAACCATCACTATAGTACTCCGCAATGCGGCTCGCCCTTCTGGTCAGTGCAAGGTTCCGGACCTAGCGGGTACAACAGCGCCTACGACCCCTCACGCATCGGACTTCAGGGTGAGTTTGGCGGCGTAGGCCAACAGCTGCCTTTCGAGCACGCGTGGTTCGATGATCTATCCAAGCAAACTGCTTACGAGCTGACAAACACAACGGAAGCGTGGAACTACCGCTGCATCCAGAACATTGTCCAGCTTCGCGAGCAGATTGAGCGGTATGCCTGCTCCGGTGGTGTCTGGACACAGACCACCGATGTTGAGGGAGAGGTCAACGGTTTGTTGTCGTATGATCGAAGGATTAATCGCATGGATAAGGAGCTTTGGAGTAGCACGATCCAGTCTCTGTACGATGCGGCGGCGAAACGGAGCAACAGCTCGGTAGCAATCACGAGTCGGGATGGTGACATGGGGGGACTGCAAGACATCTTTCCATGAGGCCTTGGAAGCCCTTATAGTTCTCTCATAGCGCATGATCTTTCGACAGTATACAAGCTTGCATTCGTTTCTTCTCTAGTACTCACTGACTAGACTCGATCCTAATTGCTCTGCTGGTCCTTCTCTTCTCATCCTCCTGGCTGCTTTCCTTTGCTTGTCTGTGCTTTTGCATCGCCCACCACTCTCCCTCCAGCATCCCAAACTCCACACCATCCCACCATCTTCCCTCATGCCAAAGACTCTCCCTCTCACGTCCCTCAAGCTTAAACCCAATTTTCTCGTACAGTCTCAGCGCACCTGTGTTCCACCCAAACGCCCGGATCCGCACACGGTGCAACCCTGCGCGTCGAAAGGCGTAATCCAGCGCCCACTCGATGGCCTCGCGGCCGTATCCGCGTCCTTGAAAGTTGGGCAGAATATCGATGCCAATTTCTGTCCAGCGGTGGTGTGTCGTATTAGGTGGGAGCCTGCTAAGGTGGATCTCGCCAATCGCGGTTCCCCACTCGCTCTTCAGATTGCCTGACGGTGCGCCATTATTGCGCATCTCTTCGTTCTCTTTGCTATTCTCACTGTCCTTTAACCAGATTGTTGCGCCCAGGAGAGAGTCTTCGATTAAGCTTTTCATAAACTTTGTCGTGTCGGCTCCGGATGGGAGAGTGACATTTGTGAAGCTGCTGTTCATGTAGCCATCTTGATCGTTGCCTATGGCTGTAAAGAGGGCAAGGTCTTCAGGTTGCCGGACAGCTCGGAAGGCGAGGCGGGTTGTGTCGAAGGGGCGGAGAGGGTCGGGTATCAGTTGGGGGTCGGGTTTGGTAGCCATCGTACAAATCGAACGGCCAGGTAGGCTGTTCCACAATGTCCTTGAGCGCTTTCAACCAAGCAAAAGCACGTTACTGCCTCAGAGGCTTGAAGGTTGTCTCTAAGATGCTGTTCGATGTCGTCCCTCTCAGCTGACAGAGGTAGAACAAGTAAATTTCCAGTCTCGAACGCCTCCTGCTCCTGCTTTTGCGAAGAGCAGCTTGCGATCAGACGATGTGCGAAAAGGTTAGGTCGTGTTTATATGGGGATCTACTGCGCCCTTTTGAGGATGCTCGAGTCATGCGCATGCAGGTGCGGGCTGAGTGCGGGCGGGCTGCATACGAGTTGCGTATTAGGCGTCTTGTTACGACACTGAGCATATTGCTTACAGCTCAGTACCTAACACCAGCTATCTATTATTCCTTTGACTGAGCTGCAAATGTAACCATTCGTGTTGAGAGTAATGGAACGAATATCTATAGATGCGAACACCGTGCTCACGTGCGTGCTGACAAAGCAATCTCACTTAGCCTGTGATCTCTCGAGGTACCCTCACCCTCCAGCATTGGCGTCAGCGACAACATTGCCATGTTACATCATGTATGAAGTCCATCTCACGTCGTGTGCTCAAAGTCTGTTGTCCAAGCGCAATGCAAACCCCCGCTTATAATAACGATTCTTTGCCAAGATTTGCCTGATCGATCCCTAGTGCGCGGACTTCGATCGTGCCACTCAGGATCATACCAGCGTGCGGCCAGTCCTACTCCATCATTTCAAACCACACGAGCACTTTGTATAGGACTTTGGGCCTTCTCAGCGGCTGATAAGCGGTGTGCGAGGCTGAGTATTGGTGTTTCAAGCTTGCGGCGTGCGGAATCTTGCCACGCAGTTTCCATCCTTTGACAGGTGAGAAATATATCTACTCAGAGCCTTCGATATCATCCCAGGCCAGTAGACTCAGATTTGCTACATCCACACGTGCTTGCGCATCGGAAAATTGTGCGCTTTCGAAATGTCGTGTCTTCCTCTATTCTCTTTCAGTCAACCCCTGCCTTTAAAAGTCCTACCCGGCAATGACACGTCGACATCAAAGCTGGTTGGACAAGCACCGAAAACACCAGCCATGACCCCTAAAACGATTGACGATTTCGATACACCATATGACAAGCTGTCACGAGTTTCGATCTCCCACAGACGCGTCGACTCGTTTGAATGGGTAATGACTCAATCAGCGCCAAACACACCTTCAACAGTAAGCGGCTCACAATACCAGCCGTACACACCTCCACCTGCAAGGGTGATTGGCTCCGCACCACTGCCAGTACCCAACGAGCACTGGTCTACCGGCACTCGACCTGTTCAAGGAAGCGCAAAGCGAAGCGCAAAGCAAAGCTTCTTCGATTGGTGGACATCGCCAAGTCCGTCAAATGCCTGTGGGTATACCAAGATACTAGAAGTTGAGGAGTCGGAGGCGTCAACATCTGTACGCGTGTCAAAGACGGGACCGTTGCGACCGCTCTTGCACAGAGCGCATACTAGTCCTGAACCCCCAATTACACTCGACAATCATCTGCGGCCAACGCATGAGCTCAACGCGTTAGGCATCGTGCTTCCCAGCACTCCTCCTTTCAGTGCACCAACGTCGATCCTGGAGAAGCCAGACCCGATTACAAGCTCACCAAATGAGGTTCCACGAGTGTCTGTAGCACGCTTACCCAAGCGTGTTTCTTTCTCACCCACTATCGACGAGGTTTTCCTGGAGGCTTTCCCTGATTCCAAGCCTTCTAGACCGCAAGAGTCTCCATGGGGAAGCTACCTACCTTCCTCGTTCCTCGTGGCGCGGCCACCAATGCCGCGTAACAACTCATCACCAGCACCCGGAAGCAAGTCACCAGCCCGAACGATATTGAAACATTCAATTTCCGTGGATCCTCAACAGATTCAAGGGTCGAGGCCGAGTACCGAAATGACATGTCTACAATTCCAACCTAGTGTAATGGATGAACCAAATGCAATGACAGCGGCGTCGCCAATACCGACTGGGAGGCTGCTGGCCATGGCAGCACGTAACAATATGGAGAGAACTATAGACGATGATTCCGGCAACACCGACAGAGCTTTCGCGGACCTGCTGCAGATTACACCAAAAAAAGGGAGGCAAAGGTGTGATTCCTTGCTTTCGAGATCACCGGATAGTCCTCTTGAGAGCACCTTCTGTCAGTAGCGATTACAAATCATGCATAGCTTGATGTAGATACTAGGCAATCGTTTTTCATTTACTCCATTACAATGTACAAAACCAACCCTTACCTAGGTTCTCTTTCTTGTTCACGTCATAGCATCTGCACTCACTCATCAGTTGAGATTGTACAGGATTCCAATCTCTGACTGAACTGCTCGGCGTGGTCGCTGTCGCGACGTTATCGTGTCCTTACAGTTCAGACACTTGTTGGAGTTATTGTCCGTACCATTGATCCAACCGCTTAAGCACTCAGCGTGGAAGACATGGGAGCATGCGATAGTGATAACGCAAGTATCTGGATCATCCACCGTGATTTCGGTCTGGCATATGGAGCAAAAGTCACCTATATCTGGCTGCGTCGCGATTTCGCAAAGTGCAACGTCGATTTCGGGACCGTATGCCTCGAGTACCAAATCAACCGTCAGTTGTACTCTACAGCTTCCGTGTCTGTATCCGAGTCGAACCCTTTATCGAGCTCATCCTCAGTGTCTGGATAAGCTGCTTCGTGTTCTGCGAGTGTGATGTCTGGAAGATCTAGATACATTTGCTTACACAAGCCATTACGAAGCGACCGCAAATTTTGCCGGGTGACCAGTCATCGAGGTTCGCAATCTCGACTATTGGTCGCTCGCCAAGAAAGTTACAGCCTCCGTAAACGATCCGATCTCCAAACTCCTGTTGAAGAGCGGCTGAAGTTCCAAAGTTCTTCGGTTGCCACTGATCACGTACTGTGATCAGCACATGGTTATACACCTCTTTCTGCACTCGCTTGAAGTTGAAGTCGTCGACACCAGTCAAGCCTTGAGTGGCAAATTGGACCCATTGCCAGCATTCTTCAAAGACCCGCATGTAGCTGATCTTCGACAGCAAACGCCGATTCTCGTACGAGTATGTAGAAAATGGGTCTCGCAGGTCTTTCTGGAACCGGTTCCACATCTCGTAATACAGGGTAACACACCATTTGTACGAAGGCATAAGGTCTTGTCGATCGATTTCTGCTCGAACGCTATAGTCCCAAACGTCAACAATTGTCAATGCTTGTCGTGTCCAGAATTTCGTTATGGGTGTAATGCCATCGTGTAGGCTGATCCCGTCTGCGGCAGTCTGCAAGCTTTTAGCAAATGTGAAATCACCTTTATCGGTCTGACGGCTAGGAAGATCTGTGATCTTGTGCGGTTGCTCTTCGTACATGAGTTGCAGTCATGACTTGTAAAGGTCAGGTATGTCGCACTCGTACGCGCAACGGATGATCCAAACATGACCTCGGTCGACAGTATTAAACCCGTATGATGAAGGTAGTTTAGAGCACGGGCAGCCACCAACACACGATGCAGCTATAATCTCAAGCTCCATACAAATTTCGATTGGGTCAAGCTGGTTGAGCAGCTTCAATAGTTCTTTATAAGTATACTCATCTCGGTAGATATGATGTCGCAGCATGCCGAGATCCTTCGCACGGTTGACCCACGTATACAGTATGCGCGACTCATGTTGATGGTGATACATCGGATCGGAGTGTGGCAGCAAGCTGCTGAGGAAATAGATCAACGCTTGAAATGTATACGGATCGACACGCATCTCTTTATAGACAGCCAGACATTGCGGGCTGAACAATAAATATCTTTTTGACAACTTTTGCTGTACCGAGGGGGCTTCGACAGTGCAAGGTCGCGCGATCGTATCTGTTCCGTGGAAAGAACCACATATTCGTTCGAGGGTAAAAATCATGATATAAAAATATCGCTTGTCGTCGGAAAGAAAGGATGGGAATGTCCATCACGGCACGGACCAACCGGACCCCTCTTCCATCGCCGGTTCTTCGCTCTCGCTCTCACTCTCTTTCGCGTGCAGCTGCATCGCCATCATTTACGACCGACAATCATCAATGCTGAGACAGTGGTGGCTGGAGCGTCTGATATCTCTGCCGCACAGCCGGTTCTACTGGAGCTCCAGCGTTTGCTATTCTACTTTGACACGACGGATCTACGTCCCCGTGGGCCTACCCTCAGGTACCGCATACAATCAGTGAACTGCATGTCAACCGGAAGGGTGTCGATCGCAGCATACGCATAGCCACAGCGAGAACGGGACATCCGTTTCTGAGTCCATGAAAGATCGCGATACGTCACTGCAATATGACAGCTCTAGTGGCATTCAATGCCGCGTCTCGATTGTTTCAGAATTTAACGTTGCAGCAGGGTTGCTTGGGTCTTCGAAACAACCAACACGTCAAACTGGCTGCACGGCCCGCATTTTGATCAAAGGACAGGGTCGGAGGTTAAGCTCCAGCCAAGGAAAAACATGGATTGCGGAGAAATACAGCATTAGAGAAGCTTGCGCGGAATAAATAGCTCAGATGGAGGCATGTGCCCGGCCATCAGAGATGTCGAGATGAAAGGCACAGCGGCAAGGCCCACTTTATACGGCAGTTGACAAACAGTCGAACCACTGTCCATGCACGTTCAACCTCAAAAGCAATTTGTTTCGCACCACCACAGAGTATCTGCACTCATTCATTCCAACTTTCTTTTGCATCCAAGTTCCTTAAATTCTACCGTTGACCCGGAGTCACTCTTTCGACAAGATCAATATGCCTTCTTTCCGCCAGATCCTTCCCGTCCTCGCCGCTGCCGTCTCTGTTGAGGCTGCCATGGGCCCAGCTTTCAGCACCGGTCCCGTTGGCTCTGGCTCCTGGATTCGGGAGTCCACTTCCACCCTTGTTCTGCCCAAGGCTCCCAGTGGCAGCTCCGGCGATGCCTCTCTCTGGGTCGGCATGGGCACATCCAACGGCGATCTGATCCAGTCGATCGCCGACAACTGGAACAGCAATACCTGGTCGATTTTTGCATATACCCTTCTCAGCACCTCGGCCACCACACAAATGCCTGTTCAGACTGACGGCACAAATGCTGTCGAGGGCGAGAAGATCACTATGCACTGTAAGATTGAGATTTTGAGATGACTCCGCAGAGCTGACACGTATTCAGACAAGTTCGACGACGCCACCGGCAACTATACCCAATACGTATCCATCAACGACAAGCAAGTTGCCACTCTCAGTACCAGCGACGGCCACGCTCAGGGCTGGGGCAGCGCCGTCGAGTGCGCCGAGGACAACTGCGGCACCATGCCCGCCCACAAGTGGATTGACACCGTCATCACCCTCGACACTGCCGACCCGAACTATGATCAGACCATGGGCAAGGGCGATGGCGTCACCGGCGAGATGTCTACTGATGATGGCGGAATCACCTGGAAAGTCACCGACATCAACATCCCCGAGTTCGCCTTCGGACAGTAGATGTCAAGCTAGCATCATGATATAAGAGGAGAACAGAGGTTCTGACATTCCGTGGCATATCGATATCTTCTTGTAGTCTAGGAGACTACCATTTCAACTGTATCATATTCGACACTACTTGCTAAAATTCAATTTTCTTTAGCCATGGGATCAGTTTGTGCATTAGTAAGCGTAAAACACACTTCCGCCAGTTCTCTTTAGTCTCTTGTTCTGCATCGTAAGCCAGGTCCGCAGTACCCATGCAGCAACAATGCTGGCACAGGCGAAGGATGCGTTGCTGCTCATGGCAATGACGTATTTTGGCCCATCTGATTTGGGATATAGGTAGGGTGTGTAGATGAAGCTGGCCATCGAGACGACGTTGACGATGGACAACGACACAGCCTTCTTCTCGGGTGTCTGCCCGAGAGTTCCTGAGACCCAACCGAGTATGACCGAGTTGACTGAGTATACACCTACCATCGTTCATTAGCGTATAATCCTGCATGGCTGCCATGCGGGTCGCATACCTGAGGCGAACAGAAAGCAAGAGATATAGCGTGCAGCCAGGTTCAGTGTTACTGCGCTGATAATAAACCCGATGGTTGCGATACCCATCATGATGGTGATGTGCCAAGTCCGATCGTTGAACTTGCCAGAGGAAATGCCAACGCAGATGCCAACAATTCCTGCGAGCAGTGATGGGGGCGCAGTCAGAACCAGGGTGATGGTTGTGTTGAACCCAAGAGATGAGACAACTGTCGGGAAAAACTATAACCCATGGTCAGCATGTGTGACTGAGAGATGATGAGTCCTCGCTGTACCTGGTTGAATGATGTTGCGCTGAGATGCATATTCTGCATGAACACTAAAAGATACAGCCTCGGGTCGCGTAGAGCTTGCATGAAGCCAGCCTTCACTCCCTTACTGGACTCCAAGCCCACCGTGTCCCTCTGAATTCGCTCGTGCGCAAGCTGACGCTGCTCTGGCGTGAGCCATCTGGTAGTAAGAGGCTCGTCAGGGAGAAGGAATATGCAGACGGCTGCAACGCCAACCGTGACGACACCTTCAATGATGAACAGCCTATGTCATCGATAATAATCAGTCCATGCGTCATCTCTCAGATTGAGTGTAGGTCGTGCTTACCATTGCCAGCCATGCATGCCATGCTTGTCGTCCAGCGTGGCGAAAGTGGCAGCTGCAATCAAGCCCGCAAACGACACAGCGAAGATGTTGCCTGGAGTCATATCAGCACTATGAAGAAGCGGTTGGGAAGAGCGTGCCTTACCGGCATACAATATCGACACTCGAGTAGCTATCTCCTTGCGCGTATAGAACAACGATAGGACATACAATGCTCCTGGGTAGAACGGCGCTTCGACAAAGCCCAAGAAGAAGCGAACCATGACCAGACCAACATAGTTCTTAACAAGAGCTGTAAGGGTCGCAACACAGCCCCACACTATCATGCAACTAGCCATGTAGAGCGATGGCCTGACCTTCTTCGACGACATAAGCATGTTGGAGGGGATCTGAGCGAAAAGGTAGCCGACGTAGAGGATGGAGATGCATGTGTTGTACTGTGATCCGACAAGGCCCAGGTCCTTTTCAAGGCCATTGAGCCTCGCATTGGCAATCGCATTTTGGTCGAGCTTGTTACTGCGGTTGTCAGCACCAATCCCATCCCCATAATGATGTCGCACATACAGGAAATACATGCAGAACAAAGCTGGCATGATTCGGCAGTCAAGTTTGCGCACCAGGGCAATCTCTTCTGGGTCAGTCTTCGCTACCGCGCCGCTGTAATCTGCTCCGGTCGCAGGCAGGTTGGCATTGCTGTCCTTCTCAAAGGCTTCCACGTCATCGACCTGGAGCGGCATGTCCTTCTCCAAATCGGTGCGGTGGTCATGGATCGTTGACATATTGTGGGCTTCTTCTTTTGCAGGGCTGTGCAAATTTCGACACCTAAAACACTCGTACACAGACTTCTATATACCCCAGATGGACGAACCTTCCCCAGGAAGTCCGCTTGAGGACAAAGGCTCCGGACTTACCCCATACCCCAGACCATCGAAGGTGGAGCCATAAGCGCCACTTGCGTGTGGAGAAATGAGTTGAAGGCTTAGTCGGCTGTTGGAGGGTTGTTCCGAACGCACGTTTGAACCACTCTGTGCTAGCTGAGATACGGTTCTCGCTAGCGACTGCCGAGCCGCTAAATGTGGCTTACACTAGAGCGACAAAGTCAAGTCCGTTACAGCCATTGGACTGGATTGTCGAACGGTGCTCGCAGGAAACTTAGTCCGACCAATCAACGCTGGTAGGTGTCGTTCGCAGGACCATGGCGCTGCGATGTCTCCAGTGTTAGGGCCGGACTTGGCTTTGTCCGTGGTGACTGTCTCGTCTCGTCAGTGGACTCTGGGGTGCAGCCGAGCAGTTCGGAGAGTTGACGGAGCTTCCAGGGTTCGGTGATGTGCAAAGAGCTCTTGGAATATATAATGAAGCATTGTCGACCTGTTATCATTATCATCATCACAACCATCCACCCTTCCAACAAACCCATCAGCCATCAGAACACCTTCAAACATTTCACAATGGGTTCCATGCCTGAAATTCAGCAAGCACCCTTCATCGATCTTGCAGGTCTTGTACCCGCACCTGTTACGCCATTCAACAGAGATGGCTCGATCGATTATGCCGCTATCCAGCGACTAGGCTCATGGCTCGGTAGCATTCCGGGAGTCAAGGGTCTTGTGGTCCTCGGCCACGCGGGCGAAGGTACCTTCTTGACGCAAGAAGAGCAGGTCGATGTCATCAAGGCATTCGTCAAGTCAGTTGACAACAAGATCCCTATCATCGCTGGTATTACCACCGAAGGTACAGAAGTCGCAGCGCTCGAGGCTCAGCGTGCAAAGGCTGCAGGAGCTCAGGCTGGACTCCTGTATCCCAGTCACGGTTGGCTTCGTTTCGGCTACCAACCCGGCGCGCCACAGGACCGATACAAAACCGTGTACGAGAAGTCTGGATTGCCGCTCATTCTCTTCCAGTACCCAGACAACACAAAAGCCACCTACTCTCTGCAGACACTGCTTGACATCGCCGCGCAGCCGGGTGTCATTGCTATGAAGAACGGTGTCCGCAACATGCGCCGTTGGGACGTTGAAATCCCCATTATCAAGAAGCAGAACCCAGACTTGACCATCTTGACATGCCACGATGAGTACCTCCTGCACACCGCTTTCGATGTCGATGGAATGCTGGTTGGGTATGGCAACATCGCACCTGAGCCGCTTCTGGAGATGATTGAAGCTGGAAAGGCCCGGGACTATGCTCGTGCAAGAGCAGTACATGACCGACTACTGCCTGTCACACGGAACGTCTACCACCGTGGGTCGCACATGGAGGGTACGGTCGCGCTCAAGCATGGATTGGTCGCACGTGGAATCCTTGAGCATGCTACAGTACGAAGCGGGTTATTGCCACTTGTCCAGGGTGCTGAGCAAGAGATTCATGATGCGTTCAAGGCTGCGAAGCTGGGCAGAGTAATACCTCCCAAGTCGGGCTGAGTTAGTTTGTAGATACCAGTAGTGCATGTTCCACCAAGAAATCTTTATCTTCTCTCAAAGACCCGAGCCAAGGCCAAAGTCGCCACCCATACACCAAGTCAAGTCTTCTCCACTGAACAATTGTGTGATGTCCTCGTGCGGTCGTGGAATGTCAGAAGACTGCTGAGCAATTCCCAGGAAGTCACCCACGCCGCTAAGATAATTGCTCGTAACCACACCAGCGTCTTGCTGAGCGACTTGGTAAGGTGCAGTGTTAAAATGTACCATACCATTTGGCTCGTACGCTCCAGTCTGCGCTGAATTGTAGTAAACACTTGACATTTGTCGAGGTACCGCCAAGCTGTTCGCTGGAGTATGGATCATCTGCGACTGATTGGCGGCTCTGGCGCTGAAAGATGGGTGTGGATTGCCTTGAGCTGGCCGGAAGGAGTGGCCCATCGCGAGGTTCTCTGAAGCTCGCGCGTGCCCTTCTTCAGCCGTCTCAGATCGCGTCGCGCTAGTACTCTGGTCGCGCGATCTTCTCAATCGAGCCGTGAGGTTCTTAATGGCTACAATGCATGATTCAGGCCAGTTGGTGCCTCGAAGTGCGATGTGTTGCAGTACCTCCACACTCCGATCTGCAAGCCCAAAGGCAATCTTGTGCGAAAGCTGATCTTCGGTAGCAGCAAAGATCACCACAAAAGCACTCATCCACACGGCCCAGGTGAAAGAAGGCCATAGAAGTGGAGTACTCTCATAGCCGTGTTGCCCTGGGGACCCGTCAAATGCCCCAAACCCTTTCAAGGCTTTATGCAAGGTATTGATGATAGATCGGGAGGCTGTAACGCATCGCTGAAGAGCTGCATTGAAGACGGTATCGTGCTTCGGGTTCCCTAAAATGGACCGATGCAGCGCAAGGATAGTCTCAAAGCGAAGCACAATCAATGTGACCTGATGCGACTTTGCTATGCTCTGTCCCTCATCGTTAGTGGAGAGATGTTCATCGACTGTGGTCCACCATTTGGCGTGCTCAGTTTCGACCTTCAGTGCCTGACCCTCGTCTTGATAGTCATGACTAACAGTTGTCTTACTCCGAAGTTTCGTGATAGAACCGCGAATATTAGCGTGTCGTGAGAGGAAGTCGATAAGATCGAGTCTGTCATCATGTGCTGGTGACACTTTAGCACACGGGATTGATGTGTTAGCGAAGTAAGTACCTGAACCGGGAGTGTCGGTAATTAGGTGAGCCTCCGACTGCGGATAGCACACGTCAACATCCTCCAAGGATAGAACGCTTGGATTCCCAAGTCTGATCGAGATGTACCGGTCGATACAGAACACAGACCAGAACAGACGCTTCCTTAACTCCACTTCCTTCTCGGGAAAGTCTCGGGTGCGGTTCGGACACTTGTATAGCCCAAGCTGGAATGCCAAATGTGCAGCAATGCCCTGCAACCTTGACGCTGCATTGTATCGGTGCATGGAAACCAGGAACAACTGTACGCTAACCAAAGCCTGCAAAGAGAGGATTGAGCTTTCTTCTGTGAGGACCAACTGCACACTGTTAACTGCGTCTCTGAAGGTGCGAAACACTAGTGTTGATGGCAAAGGTCTAGGACTATTTGCCATCTGCCTCCGGTCCATAGTGGCGATGGACATGACTGAGCGCAGTATCACATGCTCGAAGCACTGCGAAGCCGATGTGTTCGATACGGCGGTGCCCGTTCGAGCGACTTCTCGGAAGTGGTCCAGTAGAGCTGGGGCATGAAGGAATGGGAAAGAAGGATGCCAGTGATCGAAGTAGCTTTGACTCCAATCTAAGAGGTCTTCAAAAGTGACAACCGTTCTGGGCGGTTCCACAATGTCAGTTCGCACCTCGCTTGGTTGCCACAGCCACTTCGAGACACTGTGCGCCGCACCAGCAGGTAACTGATCATCTTCTCCGGACACATCTTGAGTTTGTAGCTGCACTGTACCTTGAGAGCGCGTTGAATCCGCTGCTCGTGACGCGGGTCGTCCCCCTGGACTGTCGAATGTGTTGCGTGACTGATCTTGAGGACTGACTCCTTCGTTGCCAAACTCTCGAAGTTGTTGACCCATGGTATGAAGGAACGCTCTCCGCTTCCTGGCCTCTGCTGCTTCGGCGTCCGGCGTGATACTTTCCGCATCGCCATGTTGATCGCGAGCTCGACGCCGCTTGGTGCCAGCCAGGGTATCAGACATGACTGAGATGGATTGCTCAAAAGAACAAGCTCATCAAAGGTCACATATTGAGCGGAGTGTGATGGCTGACAGCAGGCCTGAGATGGTGCAGAGGTTTGCTAGAAGGGAAGAGTAGAAAGCCTCAAATCACAAGATGAGAAGGGGCGTTACAGTGTCCGTGCGCGTGATGCGCGGATTCGCGTGATGCGCGCCATCAGCCTATTAACTTAAAGCAAAAATAAGGCTATAGAGCTATATATAAAAGTTACTATTATAATATTTTATACTAAAGTAGTAATTTTATACTTAACGTGAAGCACTACTAAGGCAGTAACACTACTAAAGTGGTAACTTTTCCTTAGCATTGTGAACACCACGTACAACACGTAATAGCTTAATAACATAAAGAGTAACTACTGTAGTAAGAAGGTAGAATTAACCTTACGCTAAATATATATAACTTAGGTTAATTTAAGAGCGTACGCCTTGCTGCTAGTACGTATAAAGTCCTATAACAATAGCTTTCTAATTAGTAAAATAAAATTACCTTTTAGCTATCTATAACTACTAATGGATGAAAGCTTACTCTTATAGAAGAGTAAACCCTTATATAATATATTCTTAACTTAAACGCACAAGGATTTACCCCTAGACTATTTAAAGTAGTAGATATAGCTAATT
Source organism: Nothophoma quercina (assembly GCA_021642125.1). Taxonomy (NCBI): domain Eukaryota; kingdom Fungi; phylum Ascomycota; class Dothideomycetes; order Pleosporales; family Didymellaceae; genus Nothophoma; species Nothophoma quercina. The sequence continues at coordinate 527 of JAKIXB010000048.1, read as the reverse complement.
AACTGCTAGCTACCTATAGTAGAACACCTATTAGTAAGAACTAGGCTAAGTAGTTTATTTCTTATATAGAGTAGCTTAAAATAGCGTTTAACTAAGTAAAGGATTACTAGAGAATTATATAAGAGGACCTAGAGCTTATTAGCTTATAGTTTAAGCTTATATAAGATATAATTACCTAGTATAGAGTCTATCTAGATAACGTCTACAACTTTAATAAGATAGGCTTCTAGATAGGTGTAATTAGCTTAATAAAAGTTATTATAGGTTCTAAGAGGCGTATAAGACCTAATCTAATCTAACTAAGGGATTGTAAGTAAGTAATAGTAATCTAGGGTATCCACGCTGCTAGGTATACTATTCTACCCTTTATTATCTATAAAAGTATTATATATATCTTAGCCTAGTATAAAGAGGAAGATATACTATATAATTAGAAGCTCTTAGTCTCTACTAATAGCTAGACAACTAATATACTTAGTCTTAAGTAGTTAAAGCACTTTAACTAGCATATAAAGGCGTACTAAAAG